>JBAMIG010000010.1:8216658-8229168 GCA_037177335.1 Kiunga ballochi | reverse complement strand
TATGGTGTAACAAACTGCAAACTACAACCATAGAGCAACAAACTGCAAACTACAACTATGGTGTAACAAACTGCAAAATACAACTATGGAGTAACGAACTGCAAACTACAACTATGGAGTAACGAACTGCAAACTACAACTATGGTGTAACAAACTGCAAACTACAACTATGGAGTAACGAACTGCAAACTACAACTATGGAGTAACGAACTGCAAACTACAACTATGGAGTAATAAACTGCACACTACAACTAATGAAGTGCAAGACAGAAACAGAAACCGGGAGAATAAATACAGAAAACCAAATGAGAAACAGGTGGAATGAACAAGATTAACAATGACCAGATGAAACTAATAAACAGGAAACGAAGCTAGAAAGAAACAAGACAAAACAGGAAAAATTTCAAAATGAATCAGCAACTACAGAAAACTATACACAAACCCAGATACTAAAAGCTTAAAAAATTTATGAAGTCTTTGCTATAAAAGGCATAATCATAATTTTAATTAACTTATGGTTGGCCACTTTCAAATGATAACTTTTATGGTCAGATAGCACCAGAAAAACTGTAGTCTTGTAGATATTCAGGGCATTTAAATGCAACATAAACAGTAAGCATCTGACAAGTTTATTTGATAATATTTTCTGAACAACTCTATTCTACTTTTGAACCATTGTGTAATTTGTAAACAATTAATAGGGTTTAATAAGATATCCTGTAACTGACTGGAAGCCAGTATAGAGATGTTAAACTGATGTGATGTCTTCAGATTTGTTAGTCCAGTGAAAGCTCCAGCAGCAGCAACCGAGCTGCAGATGTTTAATGCTGTTTTTAAGAAGTCCCCTTAAAAGGCCATTACAGTAATTCAGTCTACTAGTGATGGATAAGTTTCTCCTGGTCTTTCTAGGAGACTAAACTTTTAATTCTGTTTTTGTTTCTGAGTTGGCAAAAAGCTTATTAGTGAAACTTTTAACAGCGATGGCCATCTTTTCTTTGCTACTGAACAACATTTTCATAATTTAATTGTAAAAAATGTTCTTTCATCCTGGTGTTTATTTGCTAAGTAGCCTTTAGGAACCGCAGTTTTCTAAGATACATACAGTTGTTGTCTGCATAATAGAGTTAGTGTTAAAGTTCTGTAGTGTTTCACCCAAAAGGAACAAGTGTAAAAGAAGAGGTCCAAGGACTAATCCCTGAGGTATTAATAAGGACTATTCATTAACCCTTTTAGTTAGATTTTTAGTTAAAATAAACTAAACTCTGCTAAAATTGGATTATTTGGATCCTTATTCATGCTTGGGTGTGAGGTCAAAACCTGTTTATTATTAATTTACGCTTCACTTTAAATGTGTTATTCTTCCTGCACCCCACTGTTTCTGTTCTTGCAGAAAGTCACTGATTACACAGCTGCCCTACTCCTGTTAAAGTTGAGGAGGAAGTCCATTAAAAAATGGCCAGGGCTCCACCGGATGGCAGAGCCCTGGTGCTTGATGAAGGCAGGAGGCTAAGGAGTTGATGGAGCCTCATAAATATTTTAGTGTGTCTAATGCAATGTTTTCTCAGGTTGTTAAACCCCTTTCCTTTCCACCCAACAAGAAGTGCTCACCAGTAAACTCTGACCCTTTACCTTATATCATGATCTCTGATTATTGATTCATGAGGGCAAAAGGTCAGAGGACAGGATGAGACGTAAAACAGTATCTCTAGAGGTGGTCACTACTGAGTGACCATGTAAGGGCAGATCTGCTGTGGTTTGGGTCTGCATGGCAAATTTAATTTTGAGTACAGAAGAGGAGGAATAAATAAATTAAGAAATTTGATACAAAAATAGTTTGGAGTGTTAAAGTTTTTGGAAGCTTAATTTACAGACATTTCACATTTTCATTATTATTAACGCCACCACAACTAAACCATGTAACCGCACCTTTGCTGTCAAACTTGGAAAACAATAAAGCTCTGGTAAGAAGCAACAGGGGCAATAATTGAGTGGAATAATGTGAAGAAGAGAAATGAACTTTGCTTTAGTAGAGTGAGCAGGAAGGTCAGATTTAAAGATCACCAAAAGAGCAAGAAATGAAGACAAGGAAAAATATGTTAGTGTAAAGGATGAAGAGGAGAAGGTTTATTATTAATAAAGAGATAGGAGCAGAGAAAGAAAGCCTAAAGATAAAAGATGGCCTATTTTTTGACAATATGTACCTTTGGTACAGTGTGTAATCAGGAAAGTCCAAGGGTTGGATTTGTCTCTAAAGACACCCACATAAGCACTTCTCTCAGTATCTGTGCACCAACATCAACAGGATCTTCTCATAATGGCCATTTTCACCTGATTGGTCAGGAGATAACACTTTTATATTTGTTGACCCAGATCATAACCTGCTCTGGAAAAGGTTAGACTTTCATCTTCTCTCGCTGTGGTGATACAGCTTGTTAAGAAGCAGAATTGTAGTCCAGAAAACCTAGAGTTAACCCTAAAGTTACCCCAATAAAAGAAAATTCAGCTTTGTTGTACTGGCCTCTGGTATCTGGTGTTCTCCCAGCCCAACCCTGGACCCACACACTGAGCTCAAGTTGGTGAAACTCTTAAATGGATGCAGAGCATAACCAGGCCCAGATGTAGCCATGCCCAGATCAGACGTCACCTGAAAAACATAGTGGAACGTCACACTCTGCTTATTCTCTCCAACTGCAGCTGCAACTGACGATTACTGCAGCAAGACAGGTACCAATCAGTCGTTCGCCGATTGTATCAGAATCCTTTCTTGAAAGTGCTTTTTATGGTGCTTTTAAAAGCCATTTTTACACATTCTCATACATTCCACATTCCTGGTACAATTGTTTTGTTTTTTGGGGTTTTTTGTTAGTCTGTGCAATGTTAATTTAAATAAATAAATTAATCTGAGACAGTGTGATGTAGGAGTAATGCTGGATTAATACCCTGTTTCTTGCGAGAAAGTAGCTAGGATAGGCTTCAGCTACCTCTTCAAGCCATAATTATGTATAATTGATGGATCTGCCCTGGCCAATCGGATTGATCTAAAACCTTTTCAGAACACCTATTTGCTTATAAAGCAAATTGGGCCCTACTTATTTATAACATCTGAGAACCTTAAACATGTTCTTGAGAAGTCTTATATAAAACTCTTTGTCAAATTGATAGACATGTTTGCAGGCAACAGAATTGTTGACATCTAGCCTTTTGGAATAGTAAACACAATCGCTTGCAAATCCAAAAGACAGACCAGCTGACCCTACTTGGTAGGTAAAAGCCCCAAAAATGCCCACAAAAGGTCAAGATGTCCAGGCCCCTCTCAAACAGACACAGACAGAAGAGAATAATAACAAACATAATGACAAAAGAATAAAAGAAAAGGAAAAATATCTTTTTTTATACCACTCAATTCAATTCAGGGTCGGAAACTACAGCCTTTCCCAGCAATTAGAAGGCGAGGTGCACAGTGGACTAAGGACAGAGATAAACAGTCACTGACACTCACTCCCAGGGACTGACAATAAAAGATGATTGACTGAGCATTAACAATTCCATGATGAAATTCATTTTCCTTTTACTAGAAACTGAAGTCCATCTGTGACATCTGTGTCGGCTCTTTTTATGTCACTGCGGAGTAATATGTCAAAACTCTCAATGTTTGATTAGAAAAGTTGCTGCTTTCTGTTGTGACCAGATACAAACTAAGAATGTAGCAGCATCACATGTCCGAACTAGAAGTAGTCTGCAAATTATTTTTTTACAAATTGAATTAAATTCAGTTTGTCGTTAATGTTGAACTCTCATAAAGCCTTCATACTGGTGCTGTTTATATGTGGCAGGGGGTTTAGGAGGAGAAACAACCAGGGGGTGTAGCTGGTGATGACTGCTAAAATGCCATAGCAGGCTTCGGTAAATCAGCATGTCCAGACACACATATACACACAACCACTCACACAAACCAACATGAGACGGTGCAACTATGAGTCTGGTGAAACATCCAGTGAAAACAGAGAAAAAGTTTTATTCTGGAATTACAGACATCATTTAATTCTCCAAGACGTGTGCTTGTAAAAAAGAACTGACCCAGTGTTTTCATACTTGATATATTTTGTTGGTGGCAAAGTGAATTTGTGTATGTGCAGCAGGGTGTCTGTGTCTTTTCCACACATCTTTAATTTCAGACCTTCTCACCACCTTGATACATAAGCGGCTCATTAAAATGATCTGTTCAACCTCCCATCAGAGGAAATGTGAAAGTGACAACATTTAGCTTCATGGTTTTTCTAGTTAACCACACCTATTCAGTTTTATGAAAAATAAGTGAGCATTCATTTAAATGTTTGTTAAAAGGAAGATGTGTTTTATTTAAGTTAATAATTCTTACAATGGTGTAAGTCTTGGCTAAGGGGTAAGTATATTTAATTACTTTTGGTATATATCATGTTCAGAAAGAAATGGTAGCCAGAAAAATCCAACTACAGTAAATATCCGGATCTGATTCTGGACATTCTTCCGAATCTACAAATCTGACTCTTAAATTTAAATGATTTGATTCTTGTAATTATTTAAAAGTACTATTAATTACATTTGTTTTGTTTACTTTACCATATCTTGCTGCCTTTTATTACGTTTTATACTTTGTTTGAACCATTTAAAATGCTTTTAATGATTCATGTAAAGCATTTTGTGGTCAGAAAATCATGAAATGAGTAGTATGTAGCCACTTCCTGTTGATGGATTGAGCTCTGTCAGTATGTGTTTGCATTGGTATTTCTGAAGCTTAACTTTTTATAATAGCTGCTTATAAACACAAAACAAAAAACACTTGCTAAAGCTTAGCCTATTGATAAAAAGCATGTGAAGCAGAATCAATGTAGTCTAAACAGACCTTTCTAAGAAATATATGCAAAAACATATTCTACTAAAATAGACTCCTTGCTTTGTAAAGGAAATTTGGGCTGTGGAGGGTTTTTTTAGACAGTAGCTCAACAAGAAAGGTTTCTGAGAGAGCAGCAAAGGGCCTTGGGTTTTGGACAAGAACCTTTGCTGCCTCCACAAAGGATCTGCAGTCTCTGGTTCATGGTAGCTCAAACAGCTGAGCTACATGGTCCACCAGAGGGACTTGTTTTACATGTAAAGAAACATTCTAAGACTATTTGACTTTCTGGGTCTGTAAAATGGGGTCTAATTTGTCATCCGTCTCTAATCTGTCTCTTTTCTGATCTGTCCCATGTCAGGAAGAGTCATTCTGATGTTGATGGTTATCTTATCTCTTGCTCTGTCCTTCTCTCTCTTTTCTTTGTTTCATTCTCTTTCATTTCTTTCTAAACCATCCATGCTGCGCATCCCAACATGTGTGCTGGCATGGGATCCAGTTTCATAAAACAGAATGTTACCGTAATATGATGCCCAGAGCCAGAAAAAAAGTTGAGGTATGTATTTTCCCAGCCGCTGCAGAAACGTACATATTGACTTGCCCGTGTAGTACACGGCGTGTACACATACAGAATCATCTCATCAAAACCAAAAGTAATGTGGAACTTTGATAGACCTGAATAAATCTTTGTTTTACATTAACTAAAGATCCAAATGGTTACCTGAACGTAAGAGATTTCTTAATATTAAATGGAAAAAAAAAACAAATCACTGAACAGAAGGACTGTCTTCGGTTACAACAAAATGTACCCAAGAAACTCTCAAACCTATACTATATTATCCAGACACCCTGGCTCCGCAGAGAAGAAACTTCACAACCTTAAACCAATTCTTTTTCCTCATATCCTGAGGTAAAGTCTGACATGAGACTCCCACACTGAGCCAGCAGGCCTGGGACTGACACTTAGGTGAAAGGTAAGAAGAGGAAACTCCCTGAAATAAATATCCTCTTTGTGTCAACAGCTCGCCTCTTCCGCTGGAATTCCGACACGTTAAATCCCTGAGCAAAGAGGGATTTAAGTAGATTAAGCAAACCACTGCTATGAAATGCTGATGAATGGAGGCTGTTGGTAACATGAGTCCCCAGAAAACAGCTAAAACCATGAAGAATCATATTGAGGGTAATTAATGTATTGTGTTTCGAGTTTTGTTCTATTGGCATTCCACCTAAATTCCCATGTTTGTCAAAAAGAGTGTAGGATCTAGAAATAGCTGCTTGATTGTGAAAGTTTGGACAAAATGATTAAATATAATTACAAAAATTACAAAACTAAAACCAAGGCAAGAAAACAGAAAAGTTTCAAAGAAGTTAATAAAAAGATAAACTCTTATAATTCCACCCCAGTTAAATACAAAAAATTGTTAGTGATACATTATATTATGTATTTATTGATAATAACCTCTAAGCATTACATAAATATCATAATAAAACAATAGTCTTCTTTTAATCTGAACATCTTTCTGACGCTATCATGGCAGGAAAGTTGAATCCTGTTGCTAATCATTAATCCATTTTTTACACACAAAAACAAACAAAATCCACAGCAAACAAATGAAGTGCATCGCAACAGAAATATGGAACCATTATTAAACTATACGAATATAAAGAATTGGTCTGACTATTCAGTGCAGTTCTGTTTTCAACCGTGTGTGTTTTTATGTAACTTGCTCTCATGCACTTTCACCAGTATTTTCTCAGTCAGTATCAATTACTTTTTTCTCCTCTTTATGAAATAAGGCATATCTAGAAGTGTTGTAGTCTTTTTATATTATTATGCTGTGTCTTAGGCATATTTTGAAAGTATAAAGAATTGCATATACATAACCATATTCTTTCAAAGGGTGTTTTTATAGGTGAGTTATTTAATATTATCACGTTCTGAACTTAAGAAAAACGAGCCTATTGAAGAAGTGTCCTTGCTCATAAAGCTCCAAAGGTAAGGCATGTTTATTTGTACTGTACAATTCAAGAACAGAGGAATTCAGTGCTTTGCAGAGACTTTTAAATTTTAGAAAATAAAAAGCATGATTTAAATTTAAAACAAGGAAGAAAGAAAAACAGGACATGACATAAATTCTATTAAATACGTGACCAAGTTTAAAATTCCTGTTTTAAAGAAAAAGAGCAGATTTAAACACACAACCATGAAAGTGCATGAACTGACAGACCCAACCTATAACCAAGACCGTCTGTTTTATGATGTTAAACAGCGACAATGTGGTCAACAACACACACACAAAGGAATGCAGACGGCACTTGCAAAAATCCTCCTCCACCTGCGTGGCCCTGACTGCCCTCTCCTCCTCTTTTACAATGCAGGAAGAGTGTTAAATTGCCTTGACCCAATGTTCAACTCAACTAAATTGATCCTGAGGAGTGAGATGGATAGGATAGCAGGCAGACCGACAGACGGAACCGGCAACCAGAGTTCAGTTTACATGCTGGTTTCCTTCTGGTCAAGGTAAGCTGGTTAGTGGGGTGAATGTCAGTCACGCCAACCTGCTGTTATCACCTTTGTTTATCATAATGGAGTGAATAAAAGACTGGAAAGTGAATTGCTATTTTGTGTTTTATAGTGTTTAGTTTTTGTTCTTAAAGTTATACTATAGTATAACTTTAAGAACAAAAGGTTATACTATAATATAACTTTAAGGACAAAAAGAGCAAGCTCTTTGCTACACACACACACACTGTGATGGCTAAGAATATTTCCTGATTGCTTACTGCTAATTTTACTACATGCAAGTTTATATTTGCCAAAACTCCAGTGCAGATGGGAGCATAGGCGAATTTTCTATCATATGGTCAATATTCTGAGTCATACTTTTGTGGCAAAAGGGCTAAAAATGAGTAACTTTTTAAAAAAGTTTCCATGTTTTAAAAGCTGTCAATTATTCTTCAGTAAGTTTAGGCTACTATATTTACTTCTGCTACTAGGAAATTCTGGAGCTGTAAACTGGTTCTCTTTCATTTCACCAAATAGTTTTTGAATCTTGGCATATTGTGTCTAAGATGACTGAACAATGGTCAATTATCTGCAACTAAATCAGCATGTGAATTAAATAAGAAAGCTAAATGGGACTAAAACAATTTATCCATGCTGCCAAAACAGAAATAAAATACCTGACGTGGATGTGCAAGCAAAAGATCACACTGCAAGCAAAATGGCTGGTTTGCTAGTTTTTCCAGTAAAAGCGTAGGATGCTATGTTTTCCTAAGGAAGCAGAGGAAGAAAAGAAACTGGGGAAACACCTGTTTAAGTAATCTGGGACTACACCCACAGTTTCCCAGAAATGCTAAAATATCATCCCACATTTTCCTCTCTTTCTCTCTTTTAACACTCTCCTGGTTCACTCTTCAAGTCGAATATTAGAAAGTTGAGAACGACAGCTGCTCATTAACTTTCCCTGGAAGTCGAGAGGAGGAGGTAGTACTGCTGGAGAAAAAAAAGTGGCAAAAAAGAAATATAGACCTAGGAATAAAATTTTTCCGTTTATAAACGAGGTAAGAAGGGTGTGTGTTAGAGCTGTAGTCATCTCAGCTGGATTTGCACCAATGATTCAATGTGTGTGAGCAGGAACGTACAAGTTGAGTTTGCTTAAAATAAATTATTTGTCTTTGCTCATGGAGAATATAAAAATATAAAAAAGCTAGCAGTAAATGACTTGTGGAAATTTGTCTTCAAAAGCTAACACACACATAACTTCCAGTTTGAAACATGATGCCGTAAGAGTGTCTTAATCCCTCATGATACTGTATCTAATGGCTCGATGACTGAGCTTTTATACAATTATTAACATATTGATGAGAAACAACAGAGGGCCATATACATCGCCTGGTTGCCTGTAACGTCTGATCTGAAAGCAAGTCAGTATTCAGACGTTTCATCCAAACAACGGCGAGTATCTAGAAAACTAGTAATGCTGATAATCGTAGCAGGCCTAATAGTGTAGAGAATGTATTCCTATTATGTAAAAAACAGGAGGTGGTGGGGTTAAAGGTCATGAGTTTCCTTCAGGCTGTGAAGCAGCATTTTGCCCTGCAGTTCATTCATGCTGCTGCTGGTGGGATGGCAGGGGTCACCGTAGGGTTAAGAGGTTGCCTTTTAAGTTGAAAGAGTAAGATGAGACAGACAGTACATAAAGGGTAATGGCTGGTGTGTTGTGGCTCACACTGATGACATTTTTTTAAGTTGATTTGACAGGGTCAATAGTTTCTTCAAAGTGCAAGAAGATAACACTTTGTTGGAATATTCCTGTATGCTTTAATAAATAGAAGATATAGAAACTGTTTATTTATTTGTGTTTAACAAGCACTCCATATTTGGAAATAATATAAATCTGTGTTCTCATTTTAACCTTAATTGTAGAAACATGGAAACTTCTTACTGTCAAACCACATAAAACACAATCTGATTTTTTTTTCATGTGTAAATATGAGAAAATTGTGTTTTGTTTACAACAAAACAGGAAACAATAGTTTTAGTCTTTGGATGTGTAGGTCTTATTTTTATTTTACATACCTTATTTATTTAAAAAAAACACGCACACATCCTGGATGGGGAAGCGCCTCCATTCTCTACACATCAAAGTGATTTATTAGGGAAATAATTAAAAATAAATAAATAAATAAAAATAAAAGATTTAAAAATAATTAAAAAATAAAAAATAAATAAGAATAAAAATAAAAAAATAAAAAAATGAATAAAAATAAATAAAAACATTTAAAAGCAAATAATAGTTTATGTGTGAAAAGTTTTTTTTTATTATTTTTACTTTTAATTTGTTCTAAAATAGTATTTGTAACTAAAACTGTGTCAAAATAAAATAAAAAAAAAGTGTACGTTTTGCTCCAGAGCATCTAAAGAAAAGTTCTCCTTACAATCCAGTTAGAGGACAGGGACTTTCTGACATTTTAAAATTTGTCTGGATTATTTAAAGAACATGTTTCAATGTGGTCCAGTTTTCTTAACTACTTATCCAATTCAGAGTCACGCTGGAGCCTATCCCAGTAGCCATTTGGGCAAGAGGCAGGGTACACCCTGGACAGGTCACCAGTTCATTGCAAGGCCAACACAGAGAGACAATCAACCACCCAGACTCGCATTCATTCACATGGAGAATTTACAATGAACATTTAACCTTAGATGGAGATCTTTGGATGGTGGGAGGAGAACCCACGCATACACAGGAAGAACATGCAAACTCCACACAGAAAGGTCACTGTTTGCCCCCCTGCCAAGGCTCAAACTAGCAACCTTCTTGCTATGCTAACCACAGTGCTAACCACTTGCACCACTGTACAGCCGTATTCAAACATTTACAATCTCAAATAATTCCACTCTGCAGAACCTTTGTCTAATCATAGAAGCTTGAAGAGGATTTGAACACGTCACTGCAGTTGCAAACAGTAGTTTCTGCACCCAGCATGGCTGTGCCTGCAAACTTCAGCTTGCCTGTTAAACATAACGACATAATGAACTCGTTGTAACCTCACCCGAGAGGAAGTGATGCTGAACCGCCTGACAAACGGCATCATCCATGGATCACATGCTCGACACCGTGGTGGGATGTGGCACACTTGGGTGAGAGATGACAAAGTCAACTTGTGTGTGCATGTTTTAAAACTCAACTTTTAGCGGATTTATTTTCACCACTTACATTAAATATCTGTACAGTTTACATTACATCATACTGTACATTATTTTAGTGAACCATTTTCAATACTTTTTCATTTAGTTCATGCAGAGAGAAAGGTGCAGGCCAGAGGGAGTTCAGTGCATTGTGGGATGTCTAAGCCTAGCAGGATGAATTAATGATGCCCGAGGGCCAAGTCAGCTCTAACTGTACGCTTGTACCAGCAAGGCCCGTTTTAAGCCTAATTTAAAAAGACTTTGAAGATCTCTGTTTCTTGAGGTGTGGCCTAAAGTCCTGTGTTGAAAAAATGTGGAAAAGAGCTCTCTAATGGCACTTCATGGTTTGTTTTGCTGAAATACTGCACTTTACTCAAGCAGACCAAACCACCTAGATCACATCATACTGTTAAATTTGCTGCTCCCCGGTGCAATATTCCCCCAAACCCCCACTGAACAAGGAGAAAGGAAATTAAAAAAAAGTTCACTGGTTGGCCAGGACCTAAAACTGCTTTCAACTAAACAAAAGAAGCACAATCATTAGCCAGTTGTCACTCCTGGGCTGCCGTAGGGCTTGCTAATTTGAGCCCATTCATAAAAATGCAAGCAAACCACATTATTTGTGCTGTTTTATTAGCCGGGCGTGTGTGAGTGTATGGTGTGTTGGGTCGCAAAGACTCCAGCTGATTTAGAAACACCCTTCAGGTGGGGTCTACGTAGATTGGATGGGAAAGCTGAGCAAGGTGTAGGTCAAATTCTTACTTTTCCTGTTTATGCTGTAAAGCCATCCCTGCTGTTTTAGTTCTGTTTATTGTATGAAGTGGTTTTAATCTTATCTTATTTGGTACCTGGGGGAGGCAATATCTGAGTGTGTTTTAATTGTTTTTAATTACCTTTTTTTTATCAAGGATGCCAAGGAGGTAGATTCCTTCTTCCTGGGCCTGAGAGGGTGATAGTTGGGGCTTCCTCTGTGGCTGTGGCTTAGTGGGATTAGTGTGTGTGGTGTTTTTCTTTTTCTTTTCATTTGATTCCTTGGTTACATCCCATTGTAGTTTACCAACCCCCTTTTGGCATTGTTTTAAATAGTATGTCTTCATTATGTTTGTAAAAATAAATTCTCGGCTTTAAACAGTTTTTGGTCTAACTCATTATTTTACCATATGCTCTCTCCTACAAAACCAGAGGTGAAAGTGGATGTTTTATTAGATTTAGCCTTTCCACGGACCAGTCACATTAGGATATTTTTTTTACTTTCACGGTCTCACAAATGTGGTTTTCCGAAGACGCTGTCTGGTACGAGTAGCAAATGAACAAGCAATCCGCTCTGTTGACTGAATTATTGAATGGTCTGTTTGCTTTCACACTGCAAGCAAATTGAACCAATGAACCCTCAAGTGAACTAGCTTTCAGGGAGAGGAGAGTTGACTTTTTAAGTCCACACGGCTGCGTTCCTACCACCCAAAACGAACTGAGCTACCGATGTTAATGATCCAGGGTCCAAACAAATGTACCCTAAAATGCTTGGTCAGTAAGAGCTTTCTAAATGAAAAGAAGAATTAAAAGTTAAAGTGAAGCTTAAATAAGAAGGATATATTTCCCGTTCTCGTAGCATTTTGGATCGGCTGGCGGCTTTTCACAGTATTTTTGGGACAAGCTACAAATGAATTGTAGTAGTGTTATCTAAAAGTAATGAATGAATGGACATTTTGTCTGCACCACTCTGTGATATGATGTTCCTTGTTTTAGAAACATTACTTGGATGAAAAAAAGAAAAAAAATTTTTTACTGTTCTTTAGCATGCATTTCTGTTCAATTGAATGCTGATTATTACCACCTACTTTGATTTTAAGTGAAAACCACAAGAAAACAAGATAACTATAATATTAGAACAAATTTGTTTGGCTGTCAAAGCTGATGCAGATATAACATATCTAGATCTGAAACATGT
>JBAMIG010000010.1:8204829-8216558 GCA_037177335.1 Kiunga ballochi | reverse complement strand
ATAACTATAATATTAGAACAAATTTGTTTGGCTGTCAAAGCTGATGCAGATATAACATATCTAGATCTGAAACATGTACAGCTTTCATCATATGATTAGTTGGTTTTTATTGGTGCTTTCCTGAATGTGTTTGACCTTGTTGTGCAAAATGGATGTCCTTGTTGAGTCAATATAAATATAGATGGTTTCAGTTCAGTCATAGCAGTGTTTAGCTTGAAAGTATAGGTTCATTTTTCAAGTTTACCCAGTCTATCTCATGTTTTATGCTGGTCTTTTATTAAAGAGCTCATGAAATGCTCTGCTAGGTTTTGATGCCTTTTTGATTTGTTTTTCCTGCATATAAAATTTCTGAATAGTAACACTACCCTGTCATAGTTTAGAGACATTTTTTGTCTTTTGGTTTTTGTTTCTTGTTTTCTTGTGTAATTTAGCTTCCTTCTATCCTCACACTCATCTTGGTCCTGCCCAAAGCCTGCGTCAAAAGGATTTGAGCCTGTTTTGTACTTTGGAGGAGCAGAGAAGGTGGCAGGAGCGGAAACGGTTAGTTTAATGCATACATGTATTTACTTAGACAATGTTTATGTTATTGTACAATAAGGGTTGCTTATATTTTTGCACATTGTAAAAACAAGTTGAGGAGACCTAAAGTAAGACAACCACCTGCAGAGATTTAAGTGCTATAAGCTTGTGTTGTGTAAAACTATATTTAATGCGTAAGTTAAAGTAGAATGGAATATATTTAGGTTAGATCATTAGATGTCTCTGATCTAAAACAACTCTTTAGTTTGGAAGTATCTCTGAAAGAAAGAAAGTTAGGTTTACTACCTGCCTAAAGTTTAATTAAGTAAATCTGAACTAGTTTTCAAATGTATCAAACTTAGCATGCTCATTTTGATTCAATCTTAGTGTGTGTATTCGTTTTCTGACCCTGATTATTTCACATAGCGGATCTTCTATCTATCGATCCCTGATGTCATCAGCAAGAGGATGTACCATGGACAGGCTCACGGTCCATTTCTGGGCCAAACTCGAGATGATTTAGGGCAAGTTTATTGCACATTTTATAAACTGGATGATTCATCTTGCCGGAAATAAATGAAACAATCAAAATAGATGGATCAGACAAGGTGATATTATAAACAGATATTCTGGCCACATTTTGACCTCTTTATCTTCCAAAACGTACTTGTTTACAACTTCACTGTTGGCAGCCATCTTGGAATCACGAGAGCAGGAAAAGCATAATGATTGGTCACTTGGTTTTCTGCCCCAGCACTTATCTTTCGTAGCCCGCACACAGTAAGTTTTTTGCCTCGCAAGGCAAAAAATATCAAATGTGTTTGATTTTTACCTCAAAACTTTGTGAGGCAAAAAGTCTGTAAAAACAAGGCACATACGGCGAGCTTCCTGCTGAGCAAACGGCCTCAAGAAACTTTTAGCTCAGCAGATTGTTCTTATGTGCGGCAGGCTTAAGGTTGCTTGGTCATTTGAAATTGACCTTAGGAGTGGATGTACATGTGACTGATTGTCTCTCTGTGTTGCCATGTGGTGGACTGGCGATCTGTCCAGATAGCACCCTGCCTCTCGCCCAATTATTGCTGATATAAACTCCAGATACCTGCTACCTTTCATTAGAATAAGTAGTGCAGATGATGAATGGACATTATTCTGACAATGGACGTGCAAGGACTGTACTGAGGATGAGCAAAAATGTTAAAAAAAAGCAGACAATTACCAAAGCAAGACCTTCAGAAAGCCTTTCAGACTGTTACACTCAAGGTTAGTCTGGTTGCTTGGAAGCAGAATATATAGTTATATATGCCAAGTCTCTATGAATTGCATCAATCAATAAAAACATGTTACTCAGAATGTAACAGTTTTGTAAAAGTTTTGTAGAGAACTTGAGGCAAATGGGGTTGAAATAAAAGCTGTGCTCAGCGTCTGTCTAATTTTGGTTTGAGTGATTTAAACAAAGAGCCCAAATGGATGCAGATGGATGGTGAGACTCCAACATCTGTGCTTGTTGACCCATGAGTGTCCTGCCCTGGCCACTGCCGGTGCAATTATAGTTCTATAACAGTAATTATAACAGTTTTTGGTTTTATCAGAATTCAAAGAAGATACTGTAACTTTTTACATCTCTTCCAACTCAGTTGGATATTACCAAGCAGGCATTTCTTCATTAATGCAGTCGATATAATCTTGAAATGGTGTCAGACAGATGGTTCATCTGCCAAGTATTTTTTGAAGGTGTCTGCCCTTTTCCAAACCCTTTCCAATTAAGACCTCCCAGATGGTTCTGTGTATCAAACCATCTGGTGCATCAAGTTTGCAAATTTTCTGAAATTTCTGGGTCTGAGAACGGCAGCATTCACTGTAAACACAGGACAACATTAAAAGCAGGGCCAAACACAGTCAAAAGAAAAGAAAAACATCATGTGTTAGTCTGATTTACATTTAAGTGTCTTAAAAAAAATCTTATTCCAATCCAACACAGGTGTGAAAAACCGCACTGCAGAAAGAATCCTCCAAAGCAGACTGTAAACTCAGACCAGTCACACAATTGGACCAAAGGATTTAATTGGAAAGTGTGTTCAAACTTTTGACTGGTGGTGTATGTAAGACATGGGTTTGTTGTTTTAAAATAGACTCATTTCCCATGTAAAACTGTGTAGTATAGAAAACCAAATGGTCTGACAGCTTTACAGTACTCTGCAGAGCACAAAGTTCATAGATCAATGTATGAGTAGCCGACATCGCATCTATTTTGGTACAATTATGTGAAATATTCTGTTTATCACCCAAGAGTTGGTGAAGTGTGCTAGGATGTTGAAGTGATGAAGTGCGACTTCCTCCTACTGTCTCCATAATTAGCTTTTTTTTTCCACCAGTTCAGTGCTGAATTGGCACTGTTCTCTCAGCAACATTATTCATATCTGAACTGGATGCAGTGGGCAGTCACGTCTGGATCTGCCTCAATCACCCACTTTCACTTCCTGTTCCTCAACTTCCTGTGCCAAACAGTCTGCTGCGGGTGGAAGCTGATGATGGGGAAACACAGCCAAGTCGTTAAAAAAAAAAAGAACATTTGATTAGAGTGTTATTACCGGCTCCTAAACTGGGACAAAAATGTAAAGAAAGCTTTGCATAATTTAGGTCAGAAGTAACTGAAATATTTGACTTGCTGATAACAGTAAATATAAGAACGAGAAGCACAATAACTCTATTCAGCTGACACCTAGCCAGAGTTCGAAACTCATATGGGCAGAAATAGGTGAGACCACTACTGCAGACAAACCCAAGTGGAACCTTTATGTGTCCAGATTTAGCCCCACATGGAGAAGTGGGAGGATAAATTGCTACTTCAACACAGACACTGGTATATTGCATGTTTTTTTTAACGAGTACGCTGTTCATAGGCACACAGCCACCAGGTTGTGACAGATTTCAGCTCGCCCATGCGGCAATTTAGGACAAGCATTAGCACCCAACAATTGGAAACCTGGTTTTCATGTCTGAATTATAGATGATAATGTGGTTAATAATAGTATTGTGCAGACAAAAGCTTTGGTCTGTGAAGAGCTGAACTGAAGCGCAGCAGGAGGTTCCCACTGATGCTACGTCAGTGAAAAAATGCCATACGGTTGGAAAGGTTGGAAGGTTGGAGCTTGAAGGGTGGGTTGTGGGGTGGGATCTGTGAGCATGGGGTGGCTGATTGACATTCATCAAATTCCAAGCTTATTTTAGCTGAGAGCATATCAACCTTAACCAGAGCTAAAGGACCTAAATAGCTAATAGAGGTAGGAGTGCTAAAGCAACACTCTGCCTTTTCGCAGCTAGATAATGGATATGTATTTAAAAGAAGTGCCCTTAATTATGCAGAATTACCATCCAGATGAGACCCAACACATGGGACACAACAAACAGAAGCAATAGCAGCTGTACTGGGATTTATTCTCAAATCTTGTCTCCAGGAAACTTAATTGATTATAATACTGAAGGAAATTTTGTCTTGGAATATAGATGCTTTTTAACACAACTGCTCACTGCTCTGGTTGCTCCGCTCTGTTGTTTCTAATCTGCCACTGCAGGCTCACTTGCACAACCACAGCAACACTATTACAAGATGACAAGCAGTGGGATGGAAGCAATGAGTGGCTGATCAAGATGTTCAGCAGGATTCCTGTAGGGTTGCATAACACTTGCGCTCCTATACCGACAATCATACAGATCTATTTCTTCTGCCATAACAACGCCTTTCCCTCACTACTGTCCTCTCTGACACACAGTGATTATGGAGTTGTTAAAGACCCATAAACAGCAAAGATGCAGAGTGAAAACCACAGAATGGCAGAAACAGACGTTACTCTGTGTCCTCAGGCAGGTACAGTCCAGACCAGAGGGAGAAAATATGGAGCTGGTGAGATGTGTAACATAGTCACTGGATATTGGGGAACAATTTAACTCTGTCTGTTGGTTTTGTGTTGTTGTGTTGTTTAAACGACAGAAGTGCCCTGAAGTCAACCATGGCTTCCTGTTTTATTTAAATGTTCAGTATAAGTAACAGCTTATGGTTGTAAAATATGTCATTAAAGTAATTTCATAATATATAACTGCATTTATCTTATAGGAATACTTCTCTGAGATCAGTTCCACAGATTATCTGCAGAGTAGATCATTACTTTACCAGGTGTCATTAAACTAGTTAGTAGGCTAGTTGAAAAAATAATAAATAAACTCATTTTAAAAATAAATATTTAAAATATTATACATATATAAAATAATATTTAATTAAATAATAAACAAAACAGCCACTGTGAACTTTTAAAGTTACATTTAGTTACATTTATTCACCAATTTTGATGAATAAATGTAAAATACAGAGATAAATATTTGCTGAGGTGTTTTTTAAAACAAACTAACCTGGCTGGTTTCGTTTCTTTCAGTGTCCCTACAATGTTTTAGTATTCCAGAAGCTTTTACAGCATCCAGTGAGTCCAACAATAGAATTATAGTGTCACAGTAATAGATATATGGATATATCTGAAATCACAATTTCTTTGTATCTGTGTACTTGATCTAAAATGTTTGAGTCTAATTTTTTTAAATAATTTTTCTTATCTACAGTTTATGGTCAAATGTAAAACTACCTCAGAAAAATGGGAATACAGATAAAAGAAGACAGCAATAAGCAGAGAAGAGTAAATAGAGGACAGGAGAAACTAGGCTGTGTGAAATATACGTTTTAAAATGTCCCTCATGTCTCATTTTACATCAATTTCATTCTCTCTTCCAGTGTGCCCAGTGTGTCAGCAGTGTGGTTGGTTGGTCAAGTGCTTTTAGCGTCACTCCAGGACTCATTAGGTACCTGGTTGGAGCATCCTAGCAGATTAACATGGACGTACTACAAAGTCTTCACCGCACTATAATTTGGAACGTTATCATGTGACTGACTGGTCATTATCCGCCCGTATGGGTCAGTAGGGCCCCGAATGTGCCTTTTAGGTCAGTAGGTTATTAACATTCCCTGATCAGCATTGATACAGTAACAAAAGACATGGCTGATTGCTATTACAGATGGAAACCGCTTATTTTGGGGTTAGATTGTGCATTCATGCAAATTAACTGCTGTACACAACGAAAGTTTAACTCACCAGTAATGTCTTTCTGCCAATATCTACCTGAAACATCCATTTTCATTCACTTTACCAATTGGTCCGGTGGCAGGCTGAAAAGCTTTCCAGTATGATCAGCACAGGGAATTCCATCAGCTCTGTTACAACGTATTTACCATTGTTGAGTTTAATTCTGTTTAATGAAGCTAAATTGATTATTTATTAGTACAAACAATAGTAGTTGATCTAAAAAATTGGTTTAAATGTTTTTTTATACATTGAACAAATGTTGACCATACATGGATTCATTATTAATTAAATTATAATTGATTACAGTGAGTTGAATAGAGCTATACTGCAAATTACTGCTTTTTTTCATAGGATTACCATGATATTGATGACTGAGAATCTACAGCAACAGATTGGGGAAACAGGCATTGTAAAAATCTATCCATCTGTGCAAAAGAGGAGTGAACTTCCATGTTTCGGTGCTGCCATGATTCATGCATCCTCAGACCTGTGGAAGCAAAGTCAAAGAACTATTTAGTGAAAGTGTAAACAAAAGGCCCAAACAGAGGAATAAAGTTTGCAGCAACTAAGCCTGATAGAAGGTCTGCATGTGTAGGCGGGATGTGATTTTTATTCGCCTCGTCTCTCTCATTCTGCCATTTTTAAAACGCCTTTTATATGATAACAACTATTTATACACCTCTTGAGCTGGCTGCGTGGGCCTGATGGAGACGGCGCCAGTGATTCAAAGCGGTTCAAGATCACCTTTTGTCAACTGCCAATGGCTCTCCCCCTCTCTCTCTTTTTATTTTTTTACCTTTTTTTTCTCTTTGTACTTTGTGTTTTCAATCTCTTCTCTCCTGCAGATCAATAATAAAAAAAATCTCTTTAGGTAGTGGCTGCATGGGCAGAAGGACACGCTGACTCAAGGTCTGTGCAAGAGCCAAAGATATCTTTTAAAGGTTGAATAAGTCTCTGAGCCTGACTCACGACAGACCCAAGCTGCAGCGTTGGTGTTTTTACTCAGGTAAAGGGATCACAGCTTCTTAACTTGACTTTGACAAAAATGAGCTTCTGAGAAAAAGTTTAAGAAGTGTTCTTTTATGCAAAAAAATGATATATAAAGATATACGTAAAGCCTTATATTCATTTTGCTCTAGCAATGCATATTTAGCCTATGCTAAAATAGTTTTTCCATGTTTCCCTGCTCTAACGCAGCTTAATTAGGAATCATTGTGCAGAACCTGATAAGCTGGTAGATCCATTTCATTTGAGTCAAGTGTGTTGTTTACTGTGCAGACCAGAATCTTAAGATAGTGAATTGTCTTTAAATATAAACAAACATCAGATGTTTCCACAACCAGTAATTTTCCAAGCAAGCAGCTGCACCTCTGAGCACATATTGGTTCCACCGTGATACTCGTCATGGTAAAACTCCCTCACAGTGAAAGCTATGGGACTCAGATGTTTTCCTTCAATGCCATGCCTGTATCTGGGACAGCTCGCTGCAGCACGTGCAGCAGCCAGCTGTAACAGCACGCTGCAGATCCATCTGATTCACACATGAGATTTTTTTTTCTTTGCTCTGTAAAATTTAGAAATTTGCATTCTCACTTACCAAATATAGATTTATTGTCTGTTGCATTGCAGATAGCAGACAGGAGAAGGCCTCTCAGATGGCTAGCTAAAAAAATTAAGGAAATCCAAAATCTCTTGACAAGAAACTGTCAACATAGGCTCTGAATTGTGTCTTAAGGCACAACTAGGGACCAAATGAGCAGACTGTTTTAACAAAGGTAAACACAAAGCGATACCAGTTGTGTGAGATCTTAAATCTGTGAATCTAAAAACAAAAATGCCACACATGTGCAGAATGATTAAGTATTTAGTTAAAATTTCAAACCGTTCCAGAGGAATGGTTTTTGCAGGATTATAATCACACCAGAGGAACAAAACTGCCTTGCTGTGGAACGTGCGTGGGCTGAAAGCCTGTGACACAGAACACATTATACTACTGTACACACAAGAACACACACACTCGCATATGGAGAAAGAGATCAAAACACATAATCCAAGAACAAGGCTTTTCTTTCTGACTTTCCCCCTACTCCAAACATTGTTTCCCAGAATTCCAGAGATTGTGGGTGAGTTCCCAGATCCCAGTGGACATGAGTGCTGGTTTTAACAGAGGTGAAGCATGTTCATAACAACCACACAAACGTCCGATGCTGTTTAAAATCTGCACACTTATTCAAACTTTATCCTAAACATTATTCCAGCATCCGTCTTAAAACCAGTACACACATGTTGTGTACACACAGTAGGCCTATATCATTTTCTTTGCTTTAATCTTTCTGCCTTCAGTCTAGACTCTGAAATGTGAAGCCATAAACCTTCAGACACCCCATTCACATAATATTCACTTACTGGAATTTCTAAAAGTCTTTATATTGAAGAGTTTTTTCCTTTTAAAAGTATCAGATTTAGGCAGTAAAAACAAAAGTGTTTTGATGATAGCCCAAACCAATTTTCACATGGTCTTTCTTCACGGTGAAACCTAAGCAAGCTGTTTTTTACACTATGTAATGCATGTTAGAAGGATAAATGTTACGACAAAGTGGAAAAAGCAGGATGAAATTTGCCTTTGCTCAACATGAGGTGGATTATTACTGTGTTGTTACATTGCTGCACGACAATAAATTGTATACTATCTTTTGGAAAGAACAGTTTATTTTCTTTTTAAAAAGGAACCCCATTTATAAAAAGGATCAGCAGCAGAGTTTAGTATGTAAGTGGGGCTCAGTAAAAATTAGCTAAAACAGCTAAATCTGCTTCTGATTGGTCACTGTCTTTCAGCATCAGTAATGATGTAAATTTCTGCACCAATGAGGTAGCAGCTTTTCTTGGAGGCAGTGGGACAGGGTGGTATGGGAGTGGGAGGTATCTCTCTCTCTTTCTCTCTCTCTCTTTCTGTCTTCTCTCTGGATAAAGACTTGCCATTACCAGAGGAAATCTCAATGTGACGAGTTGTAGAAATAAAATTCTGCTGCATGTGGTAATCCACTCTGCCACATGTTACCTTGACATCTGTCCACACAGGGCAGATTTTATCTAATGAAATGAACTCAACATCATTGATCATTTTTTGAGATCATCCTAATTGTGCTGTTGGTGCCAGCATGACTAACACAACAAGACTGGCTAAATAACAAACAAATGCTGGGGGAAAAAGTGGGCGCAATCTCACAGCAGCGTATAACCAACAGGGAACCAGTATGAGAAGGTGGTACCAGACCGAAATGGCTATGTACTGTTCTGTCAAGGGGTGGAATCCAAACGCAGATTTAACAGATGGGAGGCCAACAGGGTGCAGGTTTGATGCTTATTCAAAAGAAAACGATAACAGCAACAATAATGAACTGGCAAAGAACTGAATCTAAAGGGCATGTGTACAGGAAACACAACAAGACACAGGTGCACTGAATGAACTAAATGAAACCAGGTGAACTAACGAGCAGGAAATGGGACGTTATGCAAAATACAAGATGGAGAAAAACAGCTAAAGAAAACAGGAAACCAAAACAACACATGATAAGATTACATAACCCCTAACTAAAACCCCAAAACCATAACAGGTTCTTCCACATATAGTACATATAGTTTGTTAAATGAATAAACTGTGAAAATGTCAAATATGGTTGATGTATGGTTGATGTTCCCGCTTGATAAACGTTGAAATGAGTAAATTAATGTTCCAGGTTGTTGCTGGAACTAGTCCTCTACCATCTATTACACCATTGAGCTGATGGATGAAACACATCTTGTGCTCCTCTGCCTTCTGCACGAGGAAAATGGGGAAAAGGTTAGCATAGACGTGCTGCAAGATATGACCTCATGCTCTTTGACAGGTAGCCAACTGTTAGCAGTCTTTCTTGGCATTAAGCTTCAGAAAAAGCTCCCTTCTGGGACGATGTCAATGCAATCCCGCACGATGAGTTATGCAGGGTATGGGATGATCACTGACTGCTTCTTCAATGCAGAAACACTGGCATTACTCGTGTATGTTGTTTTGAAGCCAATGTCTGGATATTAGGCTGAAAACAACCTGCTTTAGTCGACCCTGAAAAGGCTGATTCCCGATGGGAACCTGTTAACTCGTTAACCTACTGCCAATCCCCATCATCCTGGAAGAAGGGATTGTGATGAAAAATATCCCAAACCTACGATAAGGATTTTGGTCTATGCTCGCCATCCAAGACCCATGGGAAACCTGCTGACCTCAGTTAAAAAAAAATCATGCTGAGGCTGGGAGAGAACAAACCCACCAAAAGACGGTAAACTCTAAAACACCTGAATCAGAGCAGCCTTCGAACCGTTACCTACTGAAAGGGCCTGTGTTGCTTCTGTGTATCAGGGCAGCGCTAGATGCTATTGTTTAAACCAGTTTTGTTTTTATGTACTACTGGTTGTTATACTGTTGTTTAAATGTTTTAAAACTGGTTTTCAAAGTTAACGGTTTATTTAAATTAACTTGCGACCGGTCCAGGGTTAATCTCACCCGATGTCAGCTGGGATTGGCTCCAGCCAAATAAGGGATATGGTGTTTATAGCTGTATCTTTTTCTCACAAAATAAACCAACTTGATGTCTAAATATTATTTGGTTTCTAATGTTAAGGCTTTACAATGTTAAAAATTGTGTCATAATGCTAAGCTAAATAAGCTAAGGCTTATTTCTAATTTCCAGTCATTCCTACATAACCAGTATATGAAGTAATGGACTATATCTTTATTGTCAGGGTTTTGGAGATATTTATTTTTTATAGGTTTTGTGGTTTCAGCAGTTGCTAAAACAGCAACAGCAAAGCTTTGTCTACACCTGGAGGAACTTCTGCCATCAATGTTTCCCACCATCTGCTTTTGAAAAAAAGATCTGCCAGAGTAAGAGTTGATTCATAAAACCCACACAAGAAAGCTATGATGCATTAACTTCATATACTATTAAGACCACCTGATTCTCAATTTGTTGAGAGGTTATTGCCGGGGTTTTGTGTTCAGTACCTCCTTTTCTTTTTTTTTGTTTGTTTTTTCTGTCTATGAGCTGTTTTTTATTTATTTATTTTGTTACTTCTTTTTGTCACAGACTGTTCCCTGAGCCAGACAAGAAAACAGATTTAGAGACAGAGAGGTGGGGCAAGGAGCGATATTCAGAGCTGGAAAGTGTAACAGTGTAAGTGATCAAACTGGGAGGAATGGCACGGTGGTGGAAATGATAGCATGGATGGCTTGCAAGAGAGGGTGTGTGTGAGACAGTTTGCTGGCCCATGTGTGAGTTTCCATGCCCTTTTTCACCTATCAGCCCTGAGAGTGTTCTTATGCACTGTGAAAGTGTGTGTGTGAGTTTTAGTGTGTGTGTGTTTGTGTATGTGTCTGCCTTTGCAGTTTTGGACTCTGAAACACGATATGCTGAGGGCAATAGGAAATTGCTGTAGGGATGAGGGGGAAGCAGTGTGACATGAGACAGGTGGGTGGTGGATGATGGAAGGATGATGGAGGTGGGAGAGATGAAGGGGGTGGAGGCTGCTGTCAACACGCTGTCGCCTGAGGGTAAGACAGACAGGGAACTGTTAACAGAGGATTAGCAGGTGGGCCAAGTTTAGCCCCACAACCGCTTGTCTTTATTTCCTTGGCCAAATATCTCATGGGAAGTGGGGCAGTGGCGTTTTATACTGACCACACAGCCGGATGTTTTGTTAAATCTCATTCATAAAAGGAAAATGGCATTTTCAGCTACCATGAGTTTAGGAAATTTTTTTTCCCCTTTTAATTTGTCTTCTCCAGCATCAAAGCAGGAAGGCTGATGAAGAGTCTCTTGGTAATCTGAGTTTTTATATTTATTTTAAATAAGTATTTATTTAATAGATTTTACATAGTTTACGTTCCTTTGATCCTATAGTTTACGTTCCTTTCATCACTTGTTGCTTGATGTCCATTTTATCCGTACTGAACTGGGAAAAAAGGCTTTTATCGTCTCTGCCCCATCTACATGGAACATGCTGCAGAAAGACTGGAAATTAAAAGACTTGATTCCAATGAATGCTTTTAAA
>JBAMIG010000010.1:8184499-8203595 GCA_037177335.1 Kiunga ballochi | reverse complement strand
GGTAGTTAATGGATGGATGGATGGAAGTTACTGGGTTTGTATAATAGATAGTTTGCATGACTGGACACCAGTTAAACCATTCAATGGTAGCACTACAGCATCATTATTTTCCAAATGCAACAAGTAACCTCAAAATAGGGGAAAGGTCTGCTTTCATCCTAAGCACTACTTCCAAACTAACCCTTCAAGCTATTATGATTATCAGTTAAAATAACTTCTTGGGACTAAGCAGTATCATATTTAATAAAGGCATTACTGGTATAGTATTGTGCCACTGTTTGGACCTCCCCCAGCCGAGGCTCAAACCTTGCTGTGAGGTCACCGTGCTAACTATCTAGACAAATTTATTTTTAACAGCAAATATAAAAAAATAATATTATTGTTGGTGACTAAAATATTTTATAAGTGCATTTGCAATTTCACATTGAAGCAGTTTGCTTTGGTTGAAACAAACTAATTTTGCTTTTGCTTTGATGGTGTTGTTCAGTTCAGTTGGTCTGACACCCATCCGTGATTCTGAGAGTCGGGATTTGCCATCATTTTGAGACCTTATTTTGGCATTGATTGGTTTCATTTGATTTGGTTGTGTAGTAAAGAAGACCACATTTATCTTGCTTTATTTAGACAAAAACTAAAAATTCCTTTGAGTCAGAAAGATTACACAATGTACTTTTCGTTTTCTTGGAGATTGTCGGGTTAAATAGCTTCGTTCAGAGCTCATTTCTGAACTCCTTCACGTAAAACTCCTGGCTTGTGATAAATCAAGCCATATGTCCACATGCCATTAAACATGACAGACCTTTGGCATGATTCAGCCATGTGTGTTTCCAAATCCCAGTATGGCCTGCCCTGTCACATTGGCTATGCCGTGGTGATGAAGGTGCTGATGAGGTCTGCCAAGCACAGCCACATTCTCATCTAAAATTAGCCCCAGTAGTTTCCTGTGCCCTTTAATCCTTGGCTTTAAAGCCACCAAAGGCCAAGCTACAGACAGGAAGAGCAGCCACAAGAGCCCCTAGGGTGCTTGGCATGCCGAACATACTCCTAGCTCTACTAGTCAATCAAACTTCTGCCATGACATCACAGCAGTCCATTCAAAGATTAAAATTTACCAGGCTCAACTATACTTGGGTTTAACTTTTATAGATGATATTCAGGCTGCAAGTGATAGATGTGACTGATATGTGTAATGTGATACAAGGTAATGTTTGGTAATGGACTCAGAAATTAATAGATCTCTGTAATTGTCACTATGATAGACAAATGAATCCATCCATCCATCCATCCATCCATCATCTACCTCTTTGTCCATAACGGGTTCGCGGGGGGGCTGGAGCCTATCCCAGCAGCCAACGGACGAGAGGCGGGGTACAGCCGGGACAGGACGGCAGTCCATCACAGGGCTAGACAAATTAATTTTAGGTAAAATAAAAAAAACAAGATTATCTTTAAGCATAAAGCACCCCCCAACCCCTCTTTAAATCCAACCAACACTGTATCACTGTTAGTTTGAATCCAGTTGAGAGAAAATGTCACCTGTAAAAGAACAGAGTTTGCACCTCCTGCAACAACAGGAGTCTTTTTATAAACCATTTCCGTCAGGACATGACTGTGTAGGTTTACTTCTCTGTTATGTGACCTGCTAGGATCCTGTTAAAAACTGAAAACAGACATGTAAAAAGAATAAACTTGATTAGTCTTGAGGTCTGGGCTTTGGACAGGATTCATTGCTGAAGATCCTATAGTTCCTAACCCTTAACCCTAATGATCCATTTTCAGATCCTGTTTGCTGAAAATAGTCCTTTAGATTAACCTCTTCTTCTTTTGTCCCAAACTTGTCCAGTTGCTTAAAATATTTAAGGCCACACATGATATTGTGCTGAATTTGGCCAACTTCTAAACTAAGTATATCACAGACCCAGTAAATGTGTCCAGAATCCACATACAACATGCTAGGCTCCTTGTCAATCTCCACCAGGAGGAGAAACAGAATTCACAGTTCAAACCTGTTTATCATATCTTTACAACATTGGGGAAGGTCAATCTACCACACACCTGGTTCATCACTTTCAAACTCATTTCTTCCTTTACTTTTTCATTTATGCTGTCGAATGATTGCTGGACTATTGAACAGAGGAAGAAAGAAAAGATTTGGATCGACAGACTGGGGACTCAAGAACGAATAAAACCATATTTAATTAGTTTTTTAATGACCTCTGGACTCGTGGGCAATTTTTTTTTACTTGTGGTTCATTTACATGTAGGTTTTGTCTTTTATTTGCTTTAGCACTTAAAAACAGCATTACTTCCTGTTTCATACAAATAATTTACTTTGCATCTGACGCAAACTTCACCAGTTTTGTTTGCATGGGTGCTCTGGCTGAGACTGGAGCCCCGTCCTTCCAGATGGTGAGCGACTCTCCTCTCAGATTACCTACTCCCTAGATCTGTCAGCTAGTGCAACCTAAGATTTAAACTAAACCCCAACCTTGTTTGGAATCATTTTATTGTTGCAGAGCTGCCCTTTAATCCAATCCAACGATGTTATAAATTGCTTCTTTGCTAAACTGCTGTACGTGTTGACACTAAACTGTTTCCTCATTCGGGTTAGAGGTTAATGTTTTTTTTTAAGCAAACAATCATAAAAACAGCAAATATCAAATAAAAATCTTTAAAAGTTTTTTTTAAACTATTCACAACTGCTGTTTGGGATTTAAAGGGTAATGAGAAAGGTTGCCTCGTTTGGATGAAAAATATAAAGACATGGCGAGTGGTTCTGTGGATTTGCACAAATAACAACCTCATTGTTTTATGGTTACATCTTCCCATCTAACTTTATTATTCCAATGAAGGGTCGCAGGCAGTTGGAGCCTATCCCAGCAATCATTGGCAGAGAGGCGGGGTAGAATTGTCTATTGCGGGTATTGATTAACTAGACATAGAGAAACCCTGCATGGCGTAGCTCCTTGTTTGACGATATTCAGGCTGTTAGTGATTTAAGTAACTTCAACCTCAGGTTCATATATTATAACCCAATAGTACTCAATGAGTTCTTATGTTCTTCACTAGTTTTGTCCGAACAAACCAACCCAATCCCAATTAGGAGCCCATACCCTACTTAACTCTATTGTGTTTCCATATATTGATATTAGTTTACATTTTCTATGAAGATACACTTTGCAGTTTCTGTCAGGTTGCTGTTTGTACTTATTCCTGCAGTTTGAGGGCTTAGCTTTATGACAAGAGTGCACATAAAAGCAGATATTCAGAGCTCAGTGGGTAAAAATGGAGCCAGAGTCAATCTTAAAAAACCTAAAAATGTTCTCTCAGGGACCCACATAGGTTTTGTTCTTCCTTGAACACTGCAGAAAGGTAACTGGTCACACACTATCTGTTACTGTTGCTAATCAGCCTTTTTAGGAATGCAAAGTGAAGCAAGTTAACACTTGCATTTATACACCTTCTCCCTTTGTACAATGTAGATGATCATCTTATGCACTACCTCTGAGGCAGAGCAGGTACATGCTGTTCACGCTCATGATCAAATAACACAACATTCAGGTACTCTGTGCTTCCTTTTATGGCTGAACACACATGTCTCAGCTCCAGCAACCTACCTGGTGTGTTTGTGTTATGAACTCAAAGCCCTCGCTTCAGACCAGCACCTGGAAAAACCTGTTGGTCTGTTTGCACCTGCGGAAGAGCTTCTTTTTTAATTTAGCGTTGTCACAAAGAACAAAGTGTTTTTCATGCCTTGACAACTCAAGTATCATGTGACCGGAGATGCAAACTCTGAGCTATTCAGTAAACAGGGAATGTCCTGAAAGGTGCAGTTAACAGAAAGTGAGATCTCGGCGGACAGCCTCGTGATTCACAGCAACTGTTTCTGCGGTCGTGACTCGGCCTGCTGGTTAGCGCCAAATGTGAGGAAACACTTACATAAATGTGTTACTGTGTAAGCAGACAAAACACCGACAAGTGTGTCAAAGAAAAATAAACAGGCAGGAGCAGAAAGTGTAGACAAAATAGCAATTTATTAATAACTTATACTTTCTTTACATTCGTAAGAGATGAGTTTGGAGTAGGCGGGCAGAGGTGGCTATCGTCTAAAAGAAGCCTTTTCTCAGGGAAACTGGGAAAACAGAGATGCAGGGACACAACCCTCCTAATATTCTAGTTCTCTCATCTTTACAAATAAAAACTGCATTTCAAAGATTTTTCCCTGAAGACGTGAAGGTGGGCAAAGCTCCCAACTTTGCTCTCATGTCAGTTTTAACCCTTGTGCACAGGTCCAGATTACTCACATTACCCCTCAGAGATTCAGGCCACAAAAAAAAACAGCTCATCGTCAACTATTAGCATGGTGACCAGGCCAGTTTTTCAAAAAGTGTGAAAAAATTGATTAGCATGGATTGTTAAAAACTGTGACCTTCTCTCTGAAGACCAATGTGCAACACAAACCCTGTGAGCGAAAGTAAGGCAAACATCCAAGGTGACTTATTTGTGAAAGGGCGGGTGCAAAAGCAAGGCCGATCTGCTGAATTTACACATAAAGCAATTATCTAAATGTATGTGTCTATATATATATATATATATATATATATATATATATATATGTGTGTGTGTCTTACAAATGTACACATTTTTGCACAATTCTTAGAAAGCCTATTGATTTTTGGCATTATTAACTTAAACATAATGATCAGTATGCAGTTTGTCTGCTGACATAAAACTACAATAGGAAACACAGTCTTAATTACCCACTTCCAATGGGTATTTACTATAGCAAGGCTTTAACCGTCTTTTATATTAAGATATATACACAATATATAAATGTTTGAAAAGAGTTCATGTGTGTAAAATCAAGTCCAGTATAGTGTGCCTTCAAAAGCCAGGGTGCTTCAACCCCACACAGGCAAGTCTTCACAGAAGATGAAGGAGATCCTGAAGTCATGGAGTTAAGCAGTGCTACACCCCAAAACATAACATACAAAAGAGTTCTAATCATCAGTCCAGATTGATCAACCATGTCTCTTTGGCACTACAACCTATGAACTTTGAAGAAAAGGAAAAAAAAAGAATTATTTTGAGCTTCCTCAGATACAAAACCCCTAAAACAGAGAGAAGACTTTAGAAGTCTGACAGCAAAGTTTGATTGTAGAAAATGTTTGCACTCTAAGTGAGTCTTTTCTCATTCAGTCAAACAGCAGCTGCATGTTGGCCAGACTGCTTCGGCCCTCCAATAACCACGTCGGGCAGCTGTCACCTCAAAACCAGCTGCATCAGAAACGTCAAGAGCCAGAGGTCACCCAGCAGATGACAAAAACAAGAGAAAAAGAGACCTTCGTAGGCCTCTGGTAAGAAAAAGAGCCAACTACGGAGGGGGGGCCTCACGTGGACTGCAGGGGGTCCAGCTGGAAGACGTTGTGGTTGGTTGGGGTGGTAAAATAGAGCTGCTGGCTAGGTGGCGCCATGCGGTTGTCACAGGGGCTCTTCAGACCCAGCGTGCGCTCAAAGTCCAGAAGCTGGCCCATGAAGTTGAAATTGGGCGAGATGTTGGATTTTTTCATCTTAACGATGTCATAAGCGTCATTCATGGACAGGTTGAGTTTCTGCATCAGGTAGGCCACCGTCACGGTCACGGAGCGGCTGATTCCAGCCAAGCAATGGACCAGAACGCCACACTTCTGCCCTCGAGCTTCATCTGGTAGAAAAACAAAGTAGAAATACTATTAAACACGCAAACATTTTATGTTGGTTATTTAACAATGTCAAAATTCGCTAACATTTTTTTTTTAGTTTATTTGATTAAATGCCCAAAATCTATAAACGCTCCATCTCCTCTTCTCCTTTAACATTTTGAAAACACTCATACACACACTGAACAGATGAACATCTGCGGTATTAAAACTCAAGCTGTGAGAAGTTGGAACTGATCCAGGGAGGGAGAGAATTGTCAGTCAACAAACAGAAGCTTTTGCACATAAAGAGAGGTGATTCTTTACTTCTCTTTCTCTATCCTTTAAAAAAATTGTTGCTCTAATAGCTGACTGGGAAATTGACTATTACAGTCTATTAAAGCATTTTCCGCTCGCCAGGGTTGCTCTGACAATGGTGCCATTTGGGCGTGTAAATGTAGGAGTCATGAGGGCACCCTGTCAAGGCAAACAGGATGTCAACAGGCCCTGTAAATGGCTCCTTTTGTGATGTGGAGGGAGGAAGAAAGGGAGGGGGGTAAGCAATGCCATGTCCTAGATTACTTTCAATGCCACTTCCTTCCTGTTGCGCTCGAATTACCACCCCTTTCCCTCCCCCTCTGCTAACTCTCCCCTATTCTCCTGTTTCAACATCGCCCTTTGTGCTGCAATTACACAAGCCCCGGGACAAGAGATATGTCAGGATGTCTTCCATTGAAGTCAAATCATTTGTGCACAGTGCATTGTTGCCAGCGCTCCATTAGAGGCAGACTTGTGTTCCCCTTCCCCACAATGGCCTTAATCTGCCTGCTCCGTGTGTCCCTGCCTGACTGACTGATAAGACCACTGCCAGGGACACCTCATCTAATCTCAAATGCACAACAAGAACCTAAGAACTTCCTGACTATGATAAGACATATCACAATAATAAGATTATGTTCCTTCCCTGTGTTTTTCTCATATTCACAAAAATCACAAATAGCCTGGTTTCCTGTTGTTTAGATGACAGAAATTGTTCTTTTTCTTCTTTTTGTCATAAAAAATTATCTGAACTGGACAATTCAAGTAAATGAGCGTATAAACAAGCCAGATGTATTGGGGGAAGTTACCAGTTTGCAGCAAGCAAACCTCCTATGTGTGTTTTTCTTTCTTTTTTTTCTTTTTTTCAGCCCAGCAGGATTACTTACCAATAAAGCTGATGGCCTCAGGAAAGAACTGCGAGAGATTCTGGCTCCAGTGATCCGAGATGGGGATCTGCTTGTACTTAAACTCCCCCGCGTTTTCGAAGAGGTTGGGCAGGTTAGGAGTCACGTTGAGGATGTATTTGATGCCGTACTCCTCCAACACATCCAGGTTGGTGGAGTCTTTGGCGCAGCCCAGGTAGAGATGCGGCAGGATCTCCACCGGGAAGGAGGGCTGCGGATTGGACAGCGGGCTCCCGTCCGAGTCCGTGGCGCTGCTGGGGTCGATGTCCGACTCAATGTCAGAGGAGTCGGAACTGATCCGGAGCCCGCCGAGGCCCAGAACCTGAGCAGTGGGCGAGCTGCTGCTGTTGGGGGAGCAGTCCAGATTGGTTTCGCACAGAGCAGGAAACTCTGCTTGGAATTTACTGAACCCACCTGAGAGGAAAAACAGAGACAGTGAATAACTTGTAGGCTATTTATTTTATTATTATTAAACAAGTAAAAATGTGCACATTGCAGACTCAAATAAAACTATTTGTGAATGCACGTGAGAATGAACCTCCAAAATGTGAATGAACCGCACTCACCCTCCAGATAAAAGGCCTTGTAGCCCTCGTCCTTCATTTTTCTCAGCAGCAACCCCAACACGGATCCTCCGTCCACATTCTCGTTCCACTCTCGGCTGTATTCATCATACAACACGATGGTGTCGGTCTTGCAGCGGCGCACGAATTTCTCGCGGTCCTCCCCGTTGGAGAGCAGCGACCGCACGGGCAGGTTGCCCTTCTTGAGCCGGCGGAGCATGAGGCTCGGTATAGCTACGTTGATCGCCGTCTCGACGTGCGAGGACTCGTAGAGCTCCTGGGCCCGGCAGTCCATCACAAGCAAGCCGTCCCTGCGGGTCTCCAGCTGCTCTCGGAGCCAGCCCACCGTCTTGCTGATCGCCATTACCGAGTCGAGCTGGACGACGGGCTTGAGCTTGTCAAGCATTTATAAGCAGGAGTTGGAAATATATATTTTTTTATTATGAGGGAAAGCTTGGGAAGCTTCCTGGCCGCGGACACGCTCTCTCGCGCTCTTATAGTCCAATCCGTTGCCTGGAGGGCCCTCAGCTGCACAACACACACACAAAAAGTGTAGAATCTGGTAGGTAAATGGTCCCTCTAAAAGGCCCTCGGTGTTCCGGTTAAAACTGTGATGAAAAGATCAGTATGAACGTGAGTCCTCACGGGTTTTCCGACTGCGGGTTGCCTTCACTGGCGCTCATTCATGCATCTGCTTGAAGAGCCCGAGTTATTTATCAATGAGTCACACCGACCCTGCACGACGCTGCCGCTTCCTCTCTTCTTATATAACTCCACGTATATAATGCTTTTCCTCTTTTCTCTTGCAGAGATCCAGATTGTTGGGATGGGTGAATCGTCGGGAAGATTATCTGAACCGCTGCGGATTCAGTTCCTCAGTTTCTGCCTTGCGGATGCCGCCTGTTCTCTCTCCCCCCACCTCGTCAGCTTCTCCTCTCTCGATGTGAATAGCGGTGCTGCAAAGTCTGACTCAATGCTCTCTCTGCGGCGCCAGCCTGCTGAACGGCTACAATCAGGAGGCGTTTCATTGGATACGTTGTACCATTCGACCAATCACAGGAGCCGCAGCGGCGGTCGCCGTGGAAACGGGGGCCGCACGGAGCGGTCGCTGTTGATAAATTGTTAATGAGTTGGTCATTCACAAAAACGGAGAGGAATTTCCGCTCCGGATCAAGTGAGAGAAACAAACACAAGAACTGAGGAAGGAAGAGAGGGGGAGGGGGTAGAGGTGAACTTAGACTGAAGGAAGGACAAAAGAGAATAAAACAGTTTAGAGATTACGAGGACTGTAACAATACACGCCTTTAATGATGCCGGTTTCTGTTGTTGCGCGTGAACTCCTGACAAACATCTTCATGCATCTCCTGTTCATACTCATTTACATTTGTTTTAAAGTAGCCTACTTTAGCAAGAATTAGATCAAATAAGGACAAGAATATGTTACATGTCTCTATTTAAAAACAATAGAAAAATTCTATAAGATTTATATGGAGTTGATAAGATTTTACTGATTTTATTTAAATAAAATATTCTGTCTTTCTGTGATTGTTTGTTTGTTTTACCCTATATGTATCTGAATAGTGTTTTAATGGAAAGCAGCAAAAACAAGTTCGGGTAAAAAAAGTGTTCTGTGATATTGTGAAACAGCACGAAGCACTGGTGCTATTTCTGTCTGCAGCCTTCAGAGGTTCATTTGTGTGGGTGGTGTGTCACCGTTTTTCTCCCTCTGGGAATAGCTAGCCTACTGCAAATGTAACAAGAGAAAAAGCAAAATAATCAGCTTACAGTATTATTGGGGAAAAATACACTGCAACGTGACTATAAAATCAGACTGTTTGGCTTTTTTCTTATTATTTTAGGTTTTTCATATTATTGTGTGGGCTAATGATTTTCTAATCTTGATGCTTGCAGGCTATGCAGATCATAGAAAAGAATATTTAGTTGAGGTAATTCCAGTTATTTCAGGGAGGAAAGGGGGCCATGAGATAATGACAAGATTTGAGATTATGGTTACAGCTACAGGGTTATTTATTCCAAATTAAAGTATTTTTCTTTGACACTACATGAAAACATTTATTCCAAAATGTGGTTTAAATGGGATTTTATTAATCCTGTCTTAATTCTGCTTTGAATATAGAGTTTGGGAAGGGTTTGATTCGACAGAAAGTAAATATGTTGTATATCTACTTATAAAATTACTAACCCCACTTCCTGCTTCTCACCTTTGGCTACAACATGGAAAGCCACAAAACGAGTACTAATTTGTTTTTTTGAAGTACCAGTTGACAAATTCACTTTCAGGGGAGAACTTGCAAAAGAGTTATCTCTGATAGTCATATGCCGTTTGCATGGCACAAACCCTCACACCAAACACTGAAACCTGTGCCCTATGCCCATAGCTAAATTCCAGATAATCTTTCTGTAAAAAATATTCATGCTTGAAACAGGATGTGTCTTTTATTTCCAAACTAGAAAAAAAAAGTGAAAGCATGGATATGTTTTGACAGCAGCCTTATTCCATTCTCTGTAAATGCTTTCAGACAACAACTCTATAACAAAGCATCAATGGGCAAGATAAGTTCTTTAATCTACTGACAGACTCACTCCAAACTGGGTCAAAGCACAGTTTTATCAGTTTTATTAATTATTTCTAAAAATGTATTAGAATGATTGACACGTGTTTGATCAAATGCGTTTGTATGCGGCACTTCCATGGACGTCTGGATTGGTTGAAATCCATCAAATGACTCCTATAGGCTCACAAAATGATGGCCAATCAAATCAAAATGAAGGCTAGAAGATGTATTCTCCAGTATTTTTAGCAGTTTAGAGAGTCCATACATCAATATTTCATGTAAGAAAGATTTAAGCTTTGAATTAAGAGATTTTATTCCTTCAGTTGTGACCTGGTGCTTCAGGTGAGCGTTAAGTGTATACTAACAAGAAACTGGTTTCATTGCATCAGGGTTGCAGCCCATGACCTCATTCACAGCAGAATAACTTCAGGCAATTCTGAAACAATCTTTTGGACATTTCATCCACACAGAGTCAGAGTTTCTTGATTCTGAAACCACATTTCCCTAAGCATAGCTCCGCAAATGCCAACATTTTCCATTCATTGCGTTTCTAATCAACCTCGATTCTCAAATAGGTAAGTGACATAGTCACCTCAAAGCCCTTAAACAACACTGAATGTCAATACTGTCAATACTACACAAGTACTATATACATGCTGTTTCAATAAAGTACAACAAAGCACAACAACGCAGCTGGATACTGAGTTACATGTTTAATCGTTCCAGCTACAACCGTAATAGCAGACCAAGTGCTGCCTGCATCCCTCTTGTCTTTTGGTGCATTTCTGTCAGCAGTGCAGCACCTGTTAAAAAAGCTAAACGGTTGACTCTTTATGCAGATGTCATCTTCTTTTTATAACTTGCAGGTGAACGAGGCAAAAACATGTTAAAATATTAGAATTAGCTCAACTTGCTTTGGCACCTGCAGTCTTGGCAAGTGAAACAAGAAAGCAGTTATGGCTTTTACCATCACGCAAGTTTTAATTTTCCCACAATGTAGCAGAGGCTGAGAAACTAGCTTAGGTAAAATGCTTTGTAAACCTTTAACTAGGTAATTGTTTGTCAAAATGGTTCAAAAGTCACTTTTCTTCACATCTTTTTAATAAATTCCCAACGTTTGTATAAAGTTGTAATAATGTCAACAGATTGTAAGACCTAGTTGTGTTGTAAACTGTGTTATGCACCCTCATCAGGCAGCGCCAGCCATAATCGTGGCCTTTGGCCCCTGAGGCGCCCCATCCCCCCACCTCCGGCATGACAGAAGTCCCTCAGAAAGAAATCAAGCTGTTTATATTCAGCTTTAAATTAATTCTGGTCTCTTTCAGCACCCTCACCAAACTCCTCCCCTGTCCCTGCTGCTCACCCTATTCTCCTCTCTGCCTGTCTTGTTTTGTCCTTGGCCTCCCTTCTTCTCTTTCCTCTTTCATCCTTTGCTTTATTGAACGCCCATCTTCTCTGCCTCTAAAAAGACATTTTGCATCTGAGCACGATGATGAAAATCTACATTTATGTTTTTTTACTTAACCCTTGGATCTGGATGGGCCAAGTTTAATAATCTCCACATGTGTAATGACTTTTTAAGCTTGCTTTTCAGGTCATTGTCAAGAATGAGTTTTTAAAGCTCTGATTTGGGTGGACGGAAATTCAGGTCATGATGAAGTGACAAATAAAAGACTTTTCATTTTTCAGCTTGTGTGGATGAAGTAAAGAGTCACAGTGTTTACATACCAAAACGTCTGGCTGGATTGGGATAGCAAAAGAACATAACGTTAAAACTATGAGGGAGTAAACAATCAACGGTTATAGATTTTTTTCAATAAAACAGGCCAGAAATATGAAGGGACACGCTACTGTAATTTGGCAAACACTTTTATCCAAAGCAACTTTCAAACCCAGCAAAACAAATAAATATATTAAAAATGATCTTTCCAGTTTGTTTATTTATTTATTCTCTATTTCTTACATTTCTTAATTTTTTATCCCAACATAGCTGGGATTTAAAATTCTTTTATAATAACAATAATAATAAGTTAAATATTACTCATTTTGAAGAAGGTCAGCTGCTTCTTGTTGCAAATATGCCAGGGCCACTATTAAGCCAAGCTAGATATGTTGTGTAGCAAGTAGGCAAGTTCACTCTGTGACACACGGCAGATCTATAAGGGGTGTAATGTCTGTTTTCTTCCTTCTAAAGTCCACCACTACCTCATTGGTTTTTGCTATGTTGAGGGCCAAGTTGTTTTCCCTGCACCATGCCATCAGCTGCTCCACCTCATCCCTGTGGGTAAACACATTTCCCCCAAAGATGAGACCCACCATGGTGGTATCATCAGTGAATTTGATTATGGAGTTGTGGTGAGAGGCTGTGCAGTCGTAGATATATAGGGTACAGACTGGACTCTCTAGGGATCAGGGAGCCAGTGACGAGTGTAAAGGGCCGTGGATTGTGGGGCCCACCCTCACCTTCTTTATGTTAACCAATAAAACACTGTTAATCTAAAGGCAGGTGGAGACTGGAAGTTCAAGGTCTATCAGTTTTGCAACCAGTCATTGAAGAAGGATGTTACAACTGAATACTGAACTGTAAATAATGAAGAGCAGCTGGGCGTAGCTCTAGGATTGGAAAACTGTGGTCGCAGCACCCACTGTGAATCTCCTAGCTTGGAGGGAAACAGGCGTTTTTCAAGGGAAGGTGGGAGAATACTCATGACATGGCTCTAAACCAGTCTTCATCACCACAGGACTACTACTGCTACTGGTTGATAGTCATTAACCCTTTGTGCCCTGAAGGGCCCAAATACATGACTTTTTTGCCCTTATTAACATATATACTGTATATTGCACATTTTGCCAAATCTCACAAGTGTTTCTCTTAATATGACATCAAAACTATGATATAACCATCCATCCATTTTTGATCCCATTCAGGGGTGCGGGTCATCAGGCGAGAGGCGGGTCACCAAGCAGTCCATCAGAGGACCAACGCCAAGAGACAAACAACCACACACTCACTCTTAGGAACAATTTAGAATGACCAATTAACCTAACGCATGTCTTTTTTATAGTGGGAGGCGGGCAGCATACCAGGAGAAAGCCAACCCATACCTAGTGTCTGTTATGATCACATGCAGTGTCATAAGAGACATTTATTTTGCCGCTTATGGCACACATTTAGTAAGAAAACAACATACAGACTTTAGGAATATGGGTTAATATGTGGCCACAACCTAATAGTGTATAAGAATGACTATAGTGGTAAAGATGAACATAAAATAACTGCAATAATTGGCTGTTAATGACCAAAATTGTTATCTGTGAGTGAATACAGCGATGACTGTACTACAAGTAATTACTCCAGCACTGCTCACATATATATTCATTTCTATGTACCACATAAAGTCTGACTAATCCTGTGGTCATGAATACAAACAAAAGTTTTTCCATCTTTTCAATAAGTAACCTTGGCAAAACTCAGTCTCTCTCTATGCCCACTTTTTTCCCCTCCTCCCTACCAGCAACCCCACCCACCCTTCCGGCTCCACCTCACTTCATCCAATAGCTAATCTTATCCTCCTTGTTTTTTTGCCAGCGGCTGCTCATCTCAGACGGGGAAATCCGTTAACCACAAAACAAAGACTCCCAAGGTGCATTAATAAGCTCTGAAGCTTGGCTTGTCTATGTGCCTGTGCGTTTGTGTGTTTTGATGATGGCACACAAGATACATTACACAGGAAGTGAATTTAGCTTAGCATTGCATGTCTTGTCTGAGAGCAGTACAGTGAGAGAGTGTCCGCATACATAACTGCATTGTAAAATGCTAAAGTTGGCACATGAGGCCTGGGATGTCTAGGTTTGTGATTGAACGGGGAACTAGGTCTTAAGAGGAATGAAAGAAATGCAAAAGGAAACAGAATAACATTCTAATTCGGCTCAGCAAAAACCTGTGCTTTTTAAAAAAATTTTTTTTTACATTGCTTAATGAAGCAAAGTAGGGCCCAGCAAACCGGTTTATTTCTTTGACCTTTAATGCGACCATTTTAGATGAGTCTTTCAAATCCATCCATCCATCCATTCTCCACCGCTTATCCAAAGTAGGGTCGCGGGGGAAGCAGCCTAAGGAGATAAGCCCAGACTTCCCCAGCCACATGCAGCTCATTGAGGGGGATCTTGAGGCGTTCCCAGGCCAGCTGTGAGATTAAATCTGTCCAGCCTGTCCTGGGACTGCCCAGGGGCCAATTGGACTTGTTAGCATTTAAAAATGAGCCAGAAAAAGGAATTTCAAAAACATCTAGTGGTATGGTTTTGGGTTCCAGACAGACTTGGTCTGAGTATTCAAAAACTGTTGATCACAATCTACAAGCATGTCTATGGTTTACGAAGATCGGTGTGGGAAACGTGTAAATATCCAGTGAGCAACAGATGTCTGGAACTAAATGTTCTCTTGATTTCAGAGGTAGGAGGGGAAAGAACAGACTGATAGAAAGTCAACAGGAACTTAAGTAAGTCCTGGTTCCATCTAAAGTGTGCAGAATAACATCTCTGCACATGTAACACATCTGGCTTTACAGTAGATGAGCTAGAGCAGCAAAAGACCACCATGTGATACTCCTGTCAGCTGAGAACCATAACGCTAAGGCTACAAATGATAGACTCACCAGAGGTTACAGAAGATGCAAAAACATGCCTGGTCTGATGAGTTTCTACTTCAGCAGCAAGAACAAGCTCAGGCCACGGCTGCTGTGGTAATGGTGTAGGGGATTTTTTAAAAACACTTCTGGCCACTTAGTACCAATGCATGACCTAAACCCTATAGTCTACTTGAATATTGTTGCTGACCGTGTCCTTCTCGTTATGACCACAGTGTAGCATCTTCTAATGGATACTTCCAGCGGGATAATGAACCATGTCACAAAGCTCAAAACATTTCCAAGTGCTTCATTTGAACATGATTTTCACTTTACTCAATGACCTCTACAGTCTTCAGATTTCAATCTGAAAAGGAAGTGGTGAAACAGGAGTGTCATCATGAATGTTCGGCCAGAAAAGCTGCAGCAGTGTGATGCTTCGTGTCAAATGGAGCAAAACCTCGGAGATTTTCCAACACCATGTTGGATCTTTAACAAGACTAGCAAGGTAATGGCACTGTACTGACATCCCGATGTTCTTGCACAATGACAAACTCAGCAAAAAATCATTACAGCTTGACATTATTGACACTCATCGGCTGTTAGGGTTCCGGTGTGGGTGCATTTGGCTTCCTCTCCCTGTTCCTTGGCGTCATACCCTTCCCTGGCCAGAGGCTTCTAAAGCTGCCATCTTGTCACCTTGGCTGGTTGTCACACCTGAATCTCGTCCTGCAATCTACTCACCTTCACCTCCTGCAATACTTAAGCATTGGCTCATTCTACCATCTTCGCTGGATCGTCCAGTTACCTACCCATGGTCTTAGAAAAAAGACAAAATCAGAATGTTTGGGAATTTAAGTGTGTTATTAAAACCCCTCTTTTGTGTGCAGCAATCTGCCTTCTGGTGTGATCTCTGCCTGCCTGCCTGCCTGCCTGCCCTCCCTCATCCAAGGCATATCATCCTGGAGCTTATGGGAAAAACTTTTGGAAAAAAAACAATAAAACAATCTTCTGTTGCCTGAAGTCCGAGTCCTGAGTCTGTGCCTCGGGGTTCCACTTGCTGACAAAAAGTGTAACATCAGCATTTGGCTTAAAGTCACCCCGCTCTCTGTGCATCCTTTCCTGTTCCACAACTTTTCATATAAAGGCTTTTCATATAAAGACCACCAATACCAAAAAACATTAAGGATAAAACTTTGTTGTCCTTTATTCCATTTCTTCCTTTCTTTATTAGATTATAACTGATTCAAGTTTAACCAAATTTAAGACGACCAGGCAACAATGATTATTTAAAGAAAAAGAACACAAGAAAGCAATTGTTAAGTAAGCAAAGCTTCTTCTAAGGATTAATGTCAGCTGTAATACCATTTTAAGCATTATGCAAGGACTGTTGTCTGAATTGTTTACCACCAATTGTGCATTAAGACAAGGACAGTGATAAAAAGGGATCTTAGAAATCTTATAACTTCTGATTATCAGGTAAGCAGAGAAAAACAGGAGAAGGCGTCTAGACTTTACTCCCAGATAACTGGCTTCTCTTATGGCTTCTGGTTGTATCTCCATAATGTTTTCTGGGCGACACAGTTGCAGGTGAGCAGCACAGGAAACCTGGGACACGGCAGGGGTTGAAAAGCCCTGCTACACACAGATACATGCAAAGAAACAGACAAGCATGACTTCTGTCTCAGAGGTCTTATTTGCCAAGGCACAAAATTTCATTATGTTGTGTTTTATTGTGAACCCACAATTAGCCACAATCAATGTTCAAAATCTGTCAGCTGAACAAATTGTGAAGAAGGCGAACACACACACACACACACTATTTTTCAGGGAGGCTCCGCAGAGCTGTTTCGTGACAACCGCAGACACACAGGCAGGCCCACACACCCTGTTCCTAGCTCTGTGAAGACAATGGTGGCTCCAGTCTTATCACCTCCATCACTTTGTCTCTGATCTGCATCTCCTCACTGCTGGCTTGCTTCTGGATCTTTTTGTGTGCATTTGCGTGTGAATGTGTGTGTGTCACATTAGAAAGAAGGGTGTGATCTATTTCATTGAAGTGTATCACATACATTGTGTCTGCATGTATGTATGAGACCCGCAGACAGAAACCCTTCCTTCCCTCCCCTCATTGGGAATCCACTTCCATTTGTGTTTGGTCCATTCATGCCTGTCACTCTGCATTAACTCCGGCAGACATTCCTGATCTGTAGCTTTCTACTAAACCAGGCATCCATGCTGTCATTTACACATTAGTTAAAACTGGACAGTTCTCTATCTGTGTGTGTTTTTGTTATATTCCTTATAAATTGGCTTGTGATATTGTTTACTGGCTGCTCTGCTGAGAACAATGTAGCATCTTCATTTTTACTAGAATAAAACAAGCCACGCCTCATCTTCAGGGTGTATGAGACACGCACAAACTCAAGAAAAGCACAATTGGGTTTTATGAGACTCTAAAATTGACCCATAACATGAAGTGAGTAAGTTAGGTCATTGTTGACTCTGATTGCTAACCTGTTCTTCTCTGCAGGAAATGCCTCATGTTTGTCTTGTTTTTGGCTTTCTGTTGTTGTTCTGATTATGATAATCATCAAGATTCCTCAGAAGGCATAAAAATGCAAAGAGAGTGACCCTGAAACAGTGCAATGTAACTTCCTGACCTTAAAAATACCTTTCAGTTATGTTGATGGATTAACATATATCCCTTGAGCATACATTACCCTGAAACACCCTGAAGCTGAGAGACCACACTTTACATCTTTTGCTTCCGAAATGCAACGTTACATGACAACTGAGTTTTGCTTTACACACCATATCACATACGAGCAACAAGATATGAAAACACTGGCCATTTCGAACATAACTAATTCTTCAAAGAAACATTAAAGTCCACATACAAATATGCTTTAGACTTTGACATTTATTTATCTGATTGGTTGTGTTGAACTGATCTGAAATGAGTTATTTCTCTTAATTCTTAAATATTTTTAATCATGTATAAATGTTTCTGTTGATATTGCTACACACTGCCCCTTTAAAACTTCCAAAGTGATGTTAATTTTTATACTTCAGTAAAGTTAAAGTATTGCTCCTGGTTACACATTCTTCTGTTTTATATAATATGCAGACTTCTTTAAAGACACATTTTAACATCACAATACCATTGTGACACTTTTTTTTAATACACTTGACGCAAATGAATTTATGATCTAACAGCAAACATACGAACCAGCATGGTCACAGACGGATGTTTATATTGTGAACAGTCATAGTTATGTAACATCATTAGTAGGTTTGTAACCTTTCAGAAATGCTGTCTATCACTTAACTTATTTAAATCTGCCTGACTACCTGAGGCTGAGAACATATAGATAGTTTGTCAATTTGATTGGTGGTATTAATAACTAAAAGTTAATAAACTTTGGTTAAAGGAAGAAGCCCTCAGGCTTTCTCTGGATACTCCATGATCAGGCTGTGGAAGAATCAAGGTGTTTTACGGCTCATGGAAGTGGATAGAAATTCATGTTGCCCCGAACGTCTGTGGTGAAGTGAAAACAGGAAGCATCACACAGAAAGGCATCCTTACAGAGCAGGTTTGCAAACAAACAGACCTGCTGGAAACCCACGAGTGCAGACATGAGGAAAACAGGAAACACTAAGATGGAGGGTGTAGTTTCACAATGTGGAGTTTTTTTTAACTTGCTTATTGTTTTGTTGTCATTTCCAATAATTTTGCGACTGTTTTTTAAAAAAAAATGGAGAAGACTGAACTAAAGACAGATGGAGCAAGATAAAGAAAAACAGGAGAAAAACAATGTTGCATGGAATGATGACAATAAATATTCCTAAAAAGGCTCTGTGCTGCATGAATCACTGTTTACTTCTGTGGACATTCCTTATTGAGCCACTGAACCAAGGATTGATGAATGAAGCAAGAATCATTTAAGATGCTCACAGTAGATGACCTGGAATTTCTCTGGCTGAAATCTCTCACAATGATATTGAAATACCAACTTCATTAAAATGATTTAAAAGTTAGTCAATATATTAACATGCACAGTTTGACTTAACAGAGGTTAGAGTTTAACCTTTAATCAATATGTTTTTTTTACTTCAGTCAAGTCAGGCAGGTGGTGGAAATACCAGGCTGCTTGTTTTAGTTGACCATTACGATGGGAAATGTAACAAATTATTACCAGGTTAAACCATGAACTGGACAGATTTACAGTTCTGCACATTTTTTCCATCCTTCATGTTTTGCTGTAATTGATTTTTCTGTGTACTACAGTGATCTGTTTTACCCAGGTTAAAGCCTGGATGTTGAACTACATCACATTTTTTACAATTAAAAGCATGGTTGTTCGTCTCTGTGTGTTAGCCCTGTGATGGACTGGCGTCCCGTCCAGGGTGTACCCCGCCTCTCGCCCG
>JBAMIG010000010.1:8139300-8158129 GCA_037177335.1 Kiunga ballochi | reverse complement strand
ACCCACGCTAACACAGAGAGAACCCACGCTAACATGGAGAGAACCCACGCTAACACAGAGAGAACCCACGCTAACACGGGGAGAGCCCACGCTACGAGAACCCACGCTAAGATGGAGAGAACCTGCAGTTTCACAAATAATGTAAAACTGTACCAACGTTAAAAAAGGCTTCTCACTACTAAAAGCTTTGTAACTTTGTTGTGTTTCAATTTAGCTCAAAATATAATGAATGAATAATAAATTACCAGTAGGTAGGATAAAATGAGTGATTTATGTGTTTTTTTCAGATGCTTATTGTATACTTTACAACTGATTATTGTGTGTGTGAGTGTGTGTGTGTGTGTGTGTGTGTGTGTGTGTGTGTGTGCAGCAGCTCATTGTGTGAAAATGAAAATGTTTATTTTTCCTCATGTGAAAACCAAAAACAGAAGCAAGGTGTGGAAACCTTTGGGTAAACAGGTGGGCTTCTTCCTGCAGTGGATATCGGTTTTAGTGTGTACACGCACCTGTCCACACAGGTGCATCCCTGCATGTCTGAGGTGTGCATCTGAATTGAATTACAATCAGCTATTGTATCAGCTACATCCAGAGCTCAGAGTGAGACTCTGAAACTCAAAACTGGCCAGTAACTCCTCCACTGTCTTCCTTCTCCTCTATCTCTTTATCTTTGGCCTTCATTCATCATCTCAGCCCCTCTAGGGGTTTAAGGGGGAATTTCTGAAAATACAATACTCCCATTTTTCAAAGATGGGTGAGAAGCAGGAAAAGGCAGCGTGGTTCTCTGATTGTAACTGGGACCACTGGATAATGTTTATACTCTGGCTTGTGCAGACTAAGATGTAAGAACCTAGACATGTGGGATAAAATGATGGTATACACACACTCACCAGTATGTTATTATGTCCCCCTTGTCAGTACTGGAATAGACCTCCTTTTTTCCCTTTAGAACCGCCTGCTTGGTGTCATGGATTTAAAACATTCCTCAGAGATTTTGCTCCATATTAATATGATAGAATCACAGAGATGATGCTGATTTGTCAACTACACATTTATGATGAGAATCTATTGTCACCACCACTTGCCAAAGCTGCTCTATTAGATTAAGATCTGGGGATTGTGGAGTCAATTGAAATACAGTGAACCTGTTGCCCTGTAAGAGAAACTAGTTGAGATGATATCAGCATTGTGAAGTGGTGCATTATCTCACTAAAGACGCTACACTGTTGTTGTAAAGGGATGAAAAGGCTCAACAACAATCCTCAGAGAGGCTGTGAGGTTTAAACCATGTGTAGTTGTTACAAGGGGGCTCAAATTGTGGCAATAAAGTATCTCCACACCATTACACTATAAGCAGCAGCCTGAATTGTTACAAGAATGAATTCATTTTATTTCCCCCTAATTCTTCGCCAACCCTCTGAAATGGAGACTCATTTGACCAAGTAATGTTTTCCATCTTCTATTGTCCAATTTTAGTTCGTCCATGTGAATCGTAGCCTCAGTTTCCTGTTCGTAGCTGACAAGGGTGACACCTTGTGTGGTTTTTCTGCTGCTGTAGATCCATCTGCTTTAAGGCTGGAATTGTTGTGTGCTCTGAGATGATATTCTGTATATTCTGTATGTTCTGTATGAGTGATTATTGGCGTAACAGAAGAAGTAACTCTATTCATCCCTTTTGATGACTCCCTTAGGGAAATCCAGTTTCTAGCAGCTTATACACAAACAAAAGAAGAATCTTAAATACAAAAGAACAAAAATTAAATGCATAGAATAGGTGCTGAGTCTGCAGCCTTGCTATGACAGAGTTGATCTTCACATTTGCAGTGGCTGCATCCGCTTTCAGAGAATGTAAACACAGAGGGTGATCACATGACTGAACTCCCTCTGCAGATAAAATGGCTGCAGGCTAACAGCTAGTTTGAGAACATGGCCAACACAAGACTGTCTTCTCAGATTTCTAGTTTTTTTCTAAAGGGTGAGTGAAACGGATACTATGAAGCCCCACTTTGCGAGCCTTGATATTCAATAGGCATCAATCATAAACGTCTCTGGATAGTTTGGGAATATTACTTTTTGAACCAATGTGTGTGTTTAATGTTTGCATAAATACAGAAAAACTGCACAAACTCAGGTGTTTAAAGTATCCAAAATAGTATGCTCTGATAATATATAGGTCCAGTCCCTCATATAAAAAGTCATGTGTCTGTGCATGCACCACTAGCTTCCTTAGTGAATTTAACCACAACATGCCACTGCATGCATTGAGTTGCTACCGTGTAATTGGCCGATTGCATATTTGTGTTAACATCAGCTGAACAGGTGGAGCAGATGATGTGAACTTTAAAAGCAAAAAGAAGATATTGCGTTTTAAAAGACACCAGAACTTTCTGATTATCCAGCTGGAGAGACCATTGAAACATCAGCCTGCATAGAAACAATGAAGGCTTCCTCTGAAATCTAAAACTCATCAAGTAAGATCAAGTCAAAGGTCAATATTGGTGGCAGTCCTGGTCTGACGCCTACAGGCACCAGAACGTTGCTTCCACAAATATGTCCACAGCTCATAAACTCAAGGACAAAGAGACACACACAAATACACACATACAGCTCAGCAGTAAACTGCATTTGTCTGGTGGGAGGGTTGTAAGAGCTCCTTCCTCAATATCAACAGGGAGCCCCTCTTGTAGGAAGCTATTAACATGTTATGGGATCATGTTAAAATGCACTAAAGACAGACACAAAGACACACCCCGCAGTTGTGTGCACTCTGCAACAAGGTCTGTGAGCACTTAATGAGATTTGAGTGGAAGTGAAGGTGGAAATTGGTCATTAACTGCCTGCATGTGGCTCTCCTGTTTTTAACTCTAAATGTTTTGGAGCTTAGTTTGTGTGTTTTCTTGTATTTGTTCTTATTCACAGATACAATAAGGAGAGATTGAAGGCTTTAGGTGGGAAATTTATGCAAAGCGATGTCACCTTGGCCAGCACTCTAAGAAGTCACATTTTATTTTCACAAAGTTCTGTTTTATATCTTTATTTACATAGCAAGACATTTGGAAAGAATTTCTGCCCAAGAACCTTTTAGCTTTTGGTTCAATACTAATCATATACCTGACAGAACTTCTCTTTAGCTAAATCTGTTTTCCTAACATCATCCCATAGTCAAGCCTAGGTTGTAGCTGAATAGATAAATAATAAATGGATATTTAATGAATACAAGTGGCCGATACAACCCTTCATCTCACTGAAAAGAGTCAGTTGCATCTGGACAGAATATCCACTCGGATCCTTCCTCTAAATGCTTCCAGTGGGTTTTTACCTGGAAGAAGAACCAAATATTAAGCTAAAAGACACAAGTAATCTGTCCAGATGTACCCTTCCCTCACCTGAGATAGACTCAAAAGTTCTCTGTCCATTTATTGGAATAAATAGGTATGTAAAATGAATGAGTGGATGCTTGACACTAAAATGGTCCAAGAAAACACATTAGGTTTAATAAAATAAGTTTACCTTCATGACAATTGTAAGTGGTGACGGTTTTTTTTTTTAAATAACTCCTTTTAAATGTTGCTTAACCTTGAAATTCAGCATAATTTGGGGCTTTACTATACAATGCCTGGTACTGAATGTCCATGGCAAGAATACAATAGCAGTTTCTTTAACCAGCTAACCATGTACCTTAGCTTTAGCCTACCTACCGCTACTAGCCGGTTAGCTCCTTTTACATATGATTTAATGTAGTAACCTTTTAGCTTCAGGCAGCACACATTGATTGATGTCAATCATTCATCACCATGCTCACAGAAAACCCCCAAATCCAGCTCTTTGACCATTTTTTATTCTTTCTGTGAGTGACAGCACACATGACGCAGCCAAAATGGCAACGATAGCTGTCGCCCAACATACTTCAGTTTTGTTTCTCCTGTACAATCTGGGATGCTCTGTCCATCTTTCTTACACTGTTAATGGGTGTAACAGGTTTTCTCCTTGCTTTGGATGAGAAGGGTTCAGGACTATTTCAACAGGCTAAAACCCCTTTTATGTAACCAGGAAAGAAGAGCGGGAGGAAAAAAACCAGCAAAGCCCAAGAGGAAATGAAGGATGTGGTGGGGAAGGCAAACAGCAGCCGTAGGAGAATGTTCACTTTGTGTGGCTTCTTTTTCTTTTTTTACAGCTTCCTTCCGCCTCGGCCACACTGCTTACCACATCTCAAGTGCTGGAAAACATAAACAGCTATATTCTTATAACTGTGTGAGAGCAAGCCAGAACATTTCACAGTTGGAGACTTTAAACATGTCACACGAGGAGCTTTGCCAGATAAGAAAGGTCTACGTACAGTGGCAGTATGATAATCAGGGTCAACCAGAAAAAAACAGCTGGCTTTGTGTTTTCATTTGAAATAAATTACCTTGTAATGGGCACAAAGTGGAAATATATATATTCTTGCATAAAACACAGAAAACCCCAGAAATGTGCCAAATAACTGTAAAGCACAACAGAATAATGCAATACATAGCAATGTTTATTAATATAAATACATTCTAATAAGGTGGTGCGGTTGCGTTAAATCTGTGCCCAGCTTGATTTTACAATTAAATAGCAATTTATAAAGATGCAAACATATTTTTTTTTATCAAAAATTATTGCTGAAGCAGCATATTAGTAAAACACCTGCTGATTTACAAGTATACACAGTTTCAGACAAAGAGGTCACATGGGATATTGGCTCTTCCTGGTTTTATAGCTGCAGCTGTTCACATCTACCATCCATCTTCTCACACACACACACACACATTGAAATAACTGGAATGTGTGCTTAGTTGGACAGCTGGGTGTCCTGAAGAGGTGAGGAAAGAGGTGGAGAAAAGTTGCTGTCCATACACAGACATACACAGACACACACACACACACACACACACACACACACAGAAGTGAACAATAATTTACTTGCCTGCCACAAAAATCCTGATTAACCCATTGACCCCTCGCAGAGGGACCACCCTGGTGGTCATTTTAAAAACCACACATACATAGCAATACATGTACACTCACACGCAACCGTTGTGTTAAAGCAGTATGAAACATTTGAGGATAAGGTCATCCTCAGGTGATCAATCCGTGCTCTCGCTCTCCGTCTCCGTCTCATGCCTCCCTCCTGATGCTCGCATGTCCTTGAGAATCCGAGACTGGTGCAGGAGACACTCCTTCATTTTGTCCTCTGTCAGGGTGAGGCGCTCCTCCAGCACAGAGATGGTCTGAAAGCAGTTGTGTAGGTGGGAGGGCAAAATAATTACACAGTAGTCGGAGAATAATTACAGAGGCAGAAATCATAGGAGCGACAAGCAGTCTGAGAGGCCTGGAATCAATCCTGTCACCATCCTGGAAAAATAACGCAACGGCTACAAACACAGAGGAAACTTTCTTACTCTTCTAGTTTTGTTTTCATGGAAAACTTTGGGCTTCATGATATAAATTCATTATTGGTACAAAAAATGGCTTTGCAGTGTCTAATATTAATAGGAAGCAAAAATGACAAAATATGGTTTTAAATGTCTGAATCCAAAACATGTATTTATTGCTGTTCTAAAGAAAAATACACTTTAAAGTAAAACGGGTGCCTTTTATTCTTTTTACATTTCTGAAGACACTATGGATTATTTCAGTTCTACTCAATAATGGTCCTTCCTTCTTATAATCTGCATTCTTATCAAATGTTTTCCTTTTCTGTGTGAACTAATACAGTATTCATATTTCTAATTAATCCTAAACAATACGACCATATGAGGCATTTTACTGAAGCTACAAAAACCCTGTAAGCAACCCAGTACAAAACACCTCCAAACCTAAAAGAAAAAACTGAAAACATCTGCCCGCATAATTATGCTCATCTTTCTGTGATGAGGATGTGGTTATTTTGCGAAGTGGTAGTCCCTGAACTGAAGCCATTAATTTAAAGCAACAGATTGAGTCCAAGTGAAGAGCAACAGTTCCTGTTGCAATATCCTCACGGTGTTTTGGTTCCCCAGCAGTTTTACCAAGACTTTTCAAATCACAAATGATGCATTTGCTAAAAAACATAACTGCTCTCTCTTTTCTAAGGTTGTCAGGATATAGTAATTTCAATGAAGATAATGCAAACTGAAAAATAATAATCAAGAGGCATAAAATATGTAAAATAAAAAGGCTTAAATTAATTTTACACTTGTTTTAGAAAGAAACAATAATAAAATGAAGTTATTTGGTTGATATTTGGTTGGAGTTTTGTAAGGCTCTGGAGAACAACTTTTGAAAGGCTTCGTCCACCATCCAGCAACACGGCATTTCTCTGTCAACACTGTTTATAGTAGTGATGGAAGGCTGCTGACCTCAACCCAGGAAGTTGGGTTGGGGAAGCAGAGCAGGGTGACTCTGAGGCGGGTCCTCACATCTCCGGGACTGAGGTCGCTGAGGTGCTTAAAGAGCTCCTCTGTGGCAGGGCTCTGGGGGTGGACGAGATCCCCCCTGTGTATTCCAACTACAAGGGGGATCACACTCCTCAGCCTCCCTGGGAAAGTCTATTCAGTGATTCTGGAGAGAAGGGTCCATCGGACAGTTGAACCTCAGATTGAGGAGGAGCAGTGTGGTTTTTGTCCTGGTCGTGGAAAGTGGACCAGCTCTATACCCTCTTTGGAGTCCAGGAGGGAGCGTGGGAGTTAGCCCAACCAGTCTACATGTCTTTTGTGGACTTGGAGAAGGCACCTAAGCTTTTTGGCCATGTCCCTCTGGGACTCCTGTAAGGGGTGCTTTGAAAGTATGGTGTACTGGACCCGGAGCAAGAAATGGACAAGTGGATCAGTGCAGCGTTTTAAGTAATGTGAACACTGCCCCAGTCTGTTGTGGTGAAAAGGGTTTACAATTTACTGGTCGCTCTATGTCCCAACCATTACTTATGGTCATAAGCTGTGGGTCGTGAATGTGATCCTGAGTTCAAGCAATCGAAATGAGTTTCTCCCTTCAAGATAGGGTGAGAAACTCGGCCATCCGAGAGAGACTCAGAATAGAGACGCTACTCCTTCACATCGAGAGGAGCCAGATGAGGTGGCTCAGGTATCTGGTTAGGATGCCTCCTGGACGCCACCCCAGTGAGGTGTTCTAGGCATGTCCCTGTGGGTGGGGGCCCTGGGGGGACAATCAAGACATGCCGGACCGATTACATCTCGTGCCGGTCCTGGTAAAGCCTCGGATCTGCCCTATGAGCTGGCAAATATGACTGGGGAGATGTCAGAAGTAAGTAAGGAAGTAAGGAAGTATGTATGGATGTATGGATGTATGGATGGATGTATGGATGGATGTATGGATGTATGTATGGATGGATGTATGGATGTATGGATGGATGTATGGATGGATGTATGGATGGATGTATGGATGGATGTATGGATGGATGTATGGATGTATGGATGGATGTATGGATGTATGGATGGATGGCATTATTGAACAAGGCTTTTTTGCTTCACAGATGTTGCAGTATAAAGCAAAACACACCCACACAAATATTCTTGACATGCGGACAAAAATAAATAAATACCTTCAGTAAATATCCCCTGACTGAACTGGAGAGACAGCTAACTTAGGATGAAAAAAATCTGTTTTCCAACTAGAAGGTTGTATCTGTCAAAGTAGAAAAGAGCCAAAAATGACCAAAAAAAAGAGACCAAAAATGATCATGAATAAAATGTGTGCTTTGTGGTGCTTAAGCATAAGCATTGCATAACATCCAAAACAACTGCATTTCTAAGTTTAAGCATACATTTAATATATAAATAATCTTCTTTTACACATAGGCTATGACATTTTTTTCTTCAAATTAGCAAATTGTACACCAAGGCGACAATTTCACATTTTTTTCTTGTGCAGCTTAGTTATTGCTTAATCGATGTCTGATGGAAGTCGGGATTGTAGGCTGATGCAGTTGGCTCTTTTATGGTTTTTCTGATATATCAACACATTGCAACACCCTACAACTCTGTGGCTACAACTGTACATAGTTAGCCAGAGCAGCTGTAGCAAGCTATGTACAGCTGGTGGGAGTTGGAGGGGCTGGTGTGTGTCTGTAAAGCAACTTTATCTGACTTAACTAACCATTTCCGTATCTAATGATACAGATTTTTTCATATTGATTAGTATGCAAGAATTTTTTTTGGGTCGATCCTACTGTCTTTATATCCCATTGTTCCCATTGTATGAACCATGAGGTAAGATGACAGATAATTGTACCAGTTAAAAAAGGTGTGTAGTTTTAGTTTTTAAGTATATTGGATACAGCAGTATTTTTGCGATTTGACTCAGAATTAAGTGAGGAGACTCTTTATTTTTTATTTTCTTTAAAACCCTATTTCTAGAAGACTGACCTGTGTGAGAATATCCAACTGTTGAACGATGTGCTGCAGTGTAGAGTCCAGACCCAATGGATGACCAGACAGAGCTTCCAATGGGTGCATCTGCACCACCTCCTCCTCTTCCTTTCTCTTTTCTTTTCCTGCACTGTGGGCCCCAGTCTGATTCCCAGCAGCTGAACCTGCCCAACTGGCAATTTCACCTCCTGTCCATCCTTCCACCCTCAAAGTGGCAACAGGATGCGCAAGCAATTCGTTGCAGTGATGACCGTTGGCTGTGCCCTTTGTTGGCGTCAAGCGTGTACAACTGTTTAAGAGCTGTAGATGATAACGAAAGAAATTTGAGTATTTTTCATAATTCATTGCTTGCATCGCACAATTGACTGAAATTCTCACTATGTTTAATTGAGAAACTTTGGATCAAAATTTCTTAAAACTGCACATTTGGATGATAATGTCATTCAACAATAAAAAAATAATTAATAAAAAAGGGATATCTATAAATATTCCCCTATAGCCTTGTACATTTAGGTAACTAAGCTTTCCTTGTCAGTCTAGCTAGAATATAGAAATTCAGATATTTGTGTTTTTCTTTTTTCTATTGGACAACACATCTATTGATCAGTATATATTGTTATTTAATTATTATCTGTCACTAAAATCTACCATATTCTTTTACTAATACAATAAAAACCCCGTTAAATACCATAAAAGAAAGAAAAAAAAATAATGTCAGATATTTTTTGGGATATCGATTCGATTGAAATTGGTTTTCACTTTTACAAAACATCTACGTTTTATATATCAAACTCTTCAGTTAAGTCTCCTCTAACTGAAAAGATAAAACATAATAAGTATAGTTTACAGATATATTTGAATGCCTGGTACCACTCACAATGAAACCTAATATTAATTCTAATAACTGTTTGTAACATCCTCAAACCTCTTGTCACTTGTAGCATAAGGAGTTTGGAAGTGGACTCTTCAACATGGGTAATCAAAGCGTCAGAAAACATCAAATTCAAAATATATCATCGGTTGATTTAGGCAAGTTGGGACAAAATTAGTTTTTTGGATATCTGTAAAAGCTAACATCAAACATCCCTATAAATAATGATAAACGTCATTTATGTAATACTGCCATGAACTACTCATTAGCAACAAGTAATCCAACAGTTACAAGATGTCTATAAAAAAAAATAAACAGTGACAATCCTATTAAAAACTATGTTGTAGTCTGGACCAGTCAAAAATCGGAAGGTGGACATTTTATTTTTACAATTCATCTGAGATTTCAGGAAACCTTAAATTAGAAAAAAAACATTTAATAATGAACATTTTTGGATATGTCACTTGAAGGGAAAAATACTAAATTGAGAACAAGTTTTACTTGTCATTGTTAATAATAAAAAAAAACAAACTGAGGGCAAAGGGTCTATGCTGTTTTATTGCCAGGTTTAAACTAAACATACAGTTAATCACAGTGTGTGTCAGAGAGCTTATGCTCCCTGGTAAAACATGATTCTAAGCAGAGTTGTTCAACATCTCACTGTTCCATCAGAGGCACAGACCTCGAGCATGTTACAGCTTGGCAGACGTAGGCGGATGTTTCACACTGGTGGATTACAGACTGTACATTAGAGTTGTGACAGACCTCCTACCCTGGCACCTAAACACAGGTTCACACGGTTACTTACACTCTTAGGCAGCGAGAACTACAATCCCGGAATAAACGACCAGACTATATTATAGCTTTTGCACATGAACCTTTTTATTTTTACTTATTTATTTGATAGATTTTTAACTCGTTGAGACATGGAGTCTCATTTGCAATAGCAACTTTTTCACAAATACATAATTCTGGTTTCTAGATAAAATAGTTTTTTTCTTTTCAGAAGTGAAAATAAACATGTCAAGTGAGACCGAACACAAACAAGGCTGTATTAAACCTAACCAGGAGCTCTCAGATTCAAACAAACATTTGGCTAGTCACCTTCCGTACTACAGCTGAAATGACTAATAGCTTTATATGGAAGCCAACATGGCTGGAATTTTTTATTTATTTATTTATTTGTTTATCTATCATCGTTATTTATCATCATCGTTTAACATTATTAACATTGCAAACAAACAATACATGTACATATAAACTTGTCTTTAATTAATCTGATCAGTTACAACAATTAAATTAGGGACCACAACACATTTTTATTCTTACCTTAATCAGATTGTGACCAAAGTAAAAGTGATGATTTATAACTTGAAACTGAGCTTCACAATCAAGACTAGAATTAATAAATTTGTGCTACAGAAATGACTGGATCAAAAATATACTACTGCTTGCATAGTGGCTTGGTCGTTCTTGACTTTTATTCTGTATCTGATCGTTATCTGGAAAAAACAGGTTGCTTTTCTTGTTACCTCGAGATGGAGAGAACCGTTTTCTCACGATAACAGGATAATTTATTTTGTCTCGAGAAAATAAATTTTGTTAACTTGAGCTAATGAAATTATTAAGATGTGCTTAGTACGAGGTGACGGTGTTACACCTGCTTTTATTGATCAAAACAGAATTGGGACAGCTGGTAGTGGAGTTACACTCATTGAATATATGTGCAGTTTTGTGATGACAAAACTTAAAAGCGATACACATTAAAATTTTCAGACCTGACAGAATCAAAATCAGGCTTATTGATCATTTGGCAATGCACCTAACTGGCTTGACAGTGATGAGACATCCCAGGCAAAGTTTTCTGGGATGTCTGAGTACAAACAAGCCAACCTGATGTCAGCGCCACCGGCTGAGGTGTTGTTAGAGAAGATAATGGCTAAGCTGCCATCCATGTTGAAGCACAGCTGAATGCTTTCCATAGGATGAGATGATCCCTTCCAATACAATACTTCCACTGGAAGAACTATTGCACCGAGGCACATCAGACCCTTGCCTTTATATCGTCAAAATCTGCTAAAAGTGATACAAAGTTCTTTGACAGTGGTGTGTTTTTTGTGTGAGGGGTTAGGAGGTGCATGGAGAGCACAGAGAGGAACAGCAGGGTAAAATTAATGAGGGATGTGTCTGAGGGATGGAGGAAGGAAGAGGAGGAGGGTGTCACACATTCCTGGCTTAATGCACGGAGCAATCGATTCCGGCTTGCTTCCTGCAGACAGGCTTCACTTCAAAGAAAGAGCAGAGGGAGGGCAGGAGAGGAAAGAAGAGAGAAGGAGGAGAGGAGTGTAAGTCTTTTCAGACAAAGGAGGATGGGGGGGTGTTACATTTAGCTCTTGAGAGGAGATGAACAAAGCTGTCAGTGTGTGGTTAAGAATCTCTTTTGCTGTCTGTCTTTTTGTTTTCCTCACTTCACCTTTCATGCCTGCCTTCTCTTCTCAACGCCCTCCCCTCCTCAGCTGCATCTGGTCAACATCTGGTCTGCTCATTTACGCTCTGAAGATCCAGACCTCCATCTCTGCCAGGAAGTTTGGGCGCAGTCAAATCATTTAACAGGCACGGCACACCGGCCGGCCCGGGTGCCACTCTTAAGGCTCCAGAAAGACTTTTATTTCATCAAAGATATTCAGAATTGCACAACTAATACGAGTCAAAAAGCAAACAAAGAAATCCGAAGAGAAACAGCTGACGTACAACATTATAGAGACGTCCAGGCTCAGAGAAATACCAGTTTGCTTTATCAGACGCACTGACCAGTAACAGCACTGACATTTCAGACTCGGCCCTCGTAATTCTGATCATTTAGAAGATAACATCTTGTCTGGAAGGGTTTGTGGAAAGTCAACGGTCACAGTTTGCAATAATTGTGGTCAGTTGTGGCAGGAATGTGATGGCGTGGTGCCAGATCAGTTTTTATGCCAAAAAGTGTTTCTGTGGGGTAGGACATAGCAAAAACAAAACAAGAGGCAATTTGCTAAATTTAACTTTACAAGATGCAACTTGAGTTGCCCATGATTATTCATTGATAACGTTATTATCGTGGCTCAACCAACATTAGCTAAAAATGCTAACGCTATTAGCAAACAACCCATGTTAAAATCTCAAGAGTCCTTGTGATGTTAACGATCAAAAAGACCCTTGAAAGAATACGGATAAAAATAGCTCCCCCTTCACTTCTAAATTAAATCACAGATGTCTGATCAAAAACATGATTAGCATGAGCACCAGAATTAGTAGCAATTTCTTCTTTGGCAGGAAAGCCAAGCCACTGAAAACCCCTACATTAAAAAAAAAAGGTTTGATCCTAAATGAGGGGTCTCTGAAGTCGTACCTCTCAACAACCACTTTTAAACTCCCCCCGATGCTACAATCTAATCCTTAAAATTTTGCAAGATGTTTAACTTTCTAAAAAAAACCACTCAAAATCCTACAAATTAAAAATAAATTTCACGTTTTTGTTAATCTACAATCACGGTTAGCTTGATACAAAATATGTTAATTAATTCATTAAGACCCACTTAAAAATGAATCCCTTTATTAAAAGGTGTGTTCAGGAAGTGGCATCTGTCAGAGCCGACTGCCTCGCAGAGAAGACACAGCTGGACTTCATTTGGTAGTCACATAAAGTAGAAGGGCCTCGTGCTTGCAAAGCTTCGGCTGTGCTTACCCGCTGATTATATAGCCACAAATACAACAAAAAATATTTCACTACACAGTGCGACTGCTGTAAATCTTTGAAGAAACACTTGTAACAACCTACAGTAAACCTTTTTTTTTTTTTTAAAAAGGGTCACGTGTAGATAATGGCAGGCGGATTCTGCAAAAATGTGACATGAGGAAGAAAGTCTAACTGGGGACCTGCAGAGGTGAAGTCAAGGCATGAAAATGGGATTTTTAGAATTTGATTAAACACTTCAATTACAAACAATTCATGTGAAATCTACGTTAAAGAAAAGAAAAAAATGTTATGCATGTAAAATATGAATGCTGTGTGTGTCCTCCACCTACTCAGGGTTTGTTGCTTTTAAGATATTGTTGCGCCCTTCTGGCCTTCAGTTTACAGGATGTAGCGTGGAACCAAGTAAACAAACAAAACAAATTGAATATCGTAGCATTTTTATTTAACTAATATTTAAAGCGACTCGTGGAAGAGAGGACCAACAGAGTGGTGCAGGAACAGCAAATGGGTCCTTAAGAGACCATTCTGAAAATCTCAAACACAGAAAGTGGATTTTACTGGAAAAAAGTGCTCAAAATCGTTACAACTCATAACTGCAAATATTAGCACATCAGGAAAAATTGTTGCCAGATTTGGCTGAATATGACCAGATCTGTAAAACACCGATCACACAGAATGCCACAATTTTCACGGACGTGATCAAAAACTCCAAAAATTGAGTCAGATTGTAAAAAAAATATGATGTCCCTGAAATAATTTAATGTTTCAGTAATGATAATGGGAATAATTTGTTGTGCAAAGTGTGTTAGAGAAGTGTCTCCTGATGCTGCATTTGCTTTATAGCTTCCTTTCATAAGAAGAACATCGTCTGAAAACAATGTTGTTAATGGCAATTCACAGCTGAGCAGGATATTTTCATTTCGGCGCGTGGGTGGCTACCATGCGGATGTCAGATGCAGACAGATAGAGGGAAATGAAGGAGGGTGAGAACTTGAGTGGATGTATTCACTTCCTTAAAGCCACATGAATATCCTCCCTGCTTCCTGGCGGTCTGTCAGCCCCGGCCATTTAAAAACATCAGCGCTGGATTAACTCTGACAAAAATATCTTTGGGTTTAGGTTCAAATGTCCATTTGCTTGTCTGTCTTTCTTGTGCAGCTTAATTGGCAAGGCGGGTTGTGTGTCTACACGTGGGTGTCATCATTATGTGTGCCTGTGTTTTGTTTGGATACGTATGTAGCTGCAGGTGTGGACACAGGATTACAATTAAGTTTGCCCTGGAAAACGTAACCTGTGATGTGGAACTTTGTGGAACAGGATTGACAGGAAATGGAGGCTTCAGATCTCTTGCCAGTTTCCTGAGCCTTCTAAGTTCTGGGAAAAGGTTAGGCAACAGAGAGGAGGTTGTCCGAGTCTCTGCTCATCACGGAGGTTACTGAGGGGCGGAAAGGTGATGAAGGCCCTTCCTGCCATCCGCTGTCGCTCGCTAGAACCAGATTTAAACAATTACTGAATTTTTAAATGTTAAATGTTAAAAAAAAAAAAACTTTACAGCTTCTCTCAGATTACAAATAAGGTCAATTTAAATACAATTTTAAAGAACAGTCCTTTTTATGTCTAACATATTGCCAATTGTAGCAAATCAAAGAATTAGATTGGCTCTACGTATTAGTTCTGTGGGTTTTGATCACAGCCCCGAATCCATCAGTACTTATCAGATCCAGGTCTTTGGCTGTTATTGTGATGATGTCAAATATTTGTACTTGCTTGGTTTGTTGTAAAGCAGCACCTCTTGCAGTTAGAATATTTGTCATTTGACTTAAGTGTCCTCCAAATTATCAGTTAATTAATATCACAAAATTAAATAAGTTTTGTGGATAAGGTTGTGCAGCAAATCACTCATGGTCTGGTGACAACTTTATTTCTAAATAATCTACACATTTTTTAGGTCTAGTATTGAGTAACAAAATGTACGAAAAGAATTGGCTTTTGAGGAAAATGTACCATTTATTACTATATTATTTGTTAACTTCTGACAGTGTAATCTGCTTTTGGGTGTTTGTTAAGAGGCAGAAGACAAGATTGCTGTAATTTCTGTTGAACACAAAGTTTTTATCATAAAATAAACTCTATGTATCCTATATCACACTGGACTATTATGGGTTAAAGAAGCACAACTGAACTTTGCAGATTTTCTCAGGGAGGTATCTCCTAACGACAAATAGAGCAACATTTGTTTACTCCCTCTTCTCTGAGCTCTCTCCAGACAGTGAAAGTCAGTCTGATGTTAACTCAAGTTTTAGCTTTCATTCTGTCCTTTTCTTTCTCTTTTGGTCTCTTTGATAAAGTCCTCTTGCATTTCTGTGTTGAATCTCTCATGATGAGTGTTTGAAATGGCTGATTTGTTGATAGCCAGTAGCTAGCGTGTGTGATGTGGTATGTAAAGGTAAACCAAAAGCAAAGGTTGTGAAGTGCAGTTTCTAAGCCTTGGGACACTTGTAGGCTTGTAGGTCAATGTTTTCAGGATTGATCATAATAAATGAGCTAGAACATGGTCACAGCCGCCTTTTTTCTATGTCATCAGGTTCAATTTTAGCAAAAATTGAGCATTTTATGAGCTTTCTCCATTGACTTTCAGTGCTTAATATCTCCACTTACACAGCTGGACTGTTTCATGCATGTTTAGTGATGGAGCAGCGATAACTATCCCCTCTATCCCTTTCCACGCTTAATAGCGCTCCCTGTGTAGTTTAGGCCATTTGCAACAGTGTCTGAGGAATGGGAAAACTTATATTCTGAATGTGAACCATTATACTGTGCGACACTGTTTAGTTCATTGACGTTGTAGCAGTCAATAGAAATATCCTTCACTGTTTTAAAACTCAGTAAGTGCATCCAAAAGAGAAGAGTTTTGCTTGTCAGAGGAAGATTTATGGAGACCGAGTGCAGCTGCAGGAGCGGTGTTTGGTTGTGTGGTCTTTGTTGCTGAATGAATGATAAAATGTGGGTGTATGCGCATGATGAGTAGACACTACTTGGGTGTTGACATTCAGAGGTTAACCAGTTGCTGATGCAAGTTTGCAATGGTTTCCAGAGTTTCACCGACACTAAAGCTGCCGAGACACATGACTGGCTCTGGCTACTCACTTGCCACGTGCACCATGTGTAATTTATAATATTAGCACACAGCAACATACATGTCTTATGTCTGAAAGAACAAAAAAGAAGCAATGGAATAAAGATATTCTTGTACACATTTGAATAAACTAAAGTCCTTCAATAAATACAGAATATTTTTAAAATCATTTACCAACATATTTAAATCAACTATATGCTAATTATGTTTAATGTGCTGCTCATGTTACCATTAAAGCAGTCATTCATAACAAATGTTCCTAATGCTAAAGCTGCTGTTGTATAACACTGTCAGGATGTATTTGATTATTTATGCAGAAATGCTGCTTCTGGCTTAAGGAGAAGAATCAATCCTGATGGCAGGCAAGACAGAGTTCTGAAAATGTGAGAAGAGTCACAGATGGGGGCAGAAAAAGCGAGAGCCAGGAAGGGAGACTGCTCGATTATATAATGGATAGAGGGAGAAATCTAATCATATGACATTTATTAGCGACACCTGGCTCTACCTTATGCAGACTGCTTGGACAGTTATTGAAATAAGTAGGAGGATGTCATTTCCTGTACAGATTGCCTCTTGAGGTACATTTCCGATTTATGGGATTATGACATAGATATGAAACATTTATTTGGCTTTGCGTTATAAAGCCTAGCTCCCGTTTTCCAGTGCAACGGTTGCTCTGGAGCAACTTTGTAGCATTTTGTGCATATTAGTTTAAATAACTCTTGTTGCCTTGTTGTAGAATTAATGCTGCTGATAAATTAAAAGAATTCCTGCATCCATCTAAAAAAAATTACAGATGTACAATGGATACAAAGTCCATCTTTATTTAAATTTTTTTGTGAGTCCTGGGAGCAAAGACTGTGACGTTAAAAAGCATGGACAATTAAATTAAACCATCTCACTAAGAGGAGCAAAAATATCCAACATGTTAGCCGTAATAAACTACTGATCCACTCTGGTCCCGAATCTTAGAGAATAAAGACTACTAAACAGAGAAGGCTGGGGCAAATGACAAATAAATACATCCTCATCCCTCTCAGCAAGTGACTCATAATTTTATCACATGAAGGTAATGACAGAGCATACGGATAGAGCTCTGAATCATTGCAAAGTTTCACTGCAGAATACTGAATCCAAGTGCTATTACCATGTAAAAATTTCCCAATGTATCGAGATGCATCTAGAATAGATGCAAATGCATCTTTTAAAAGTTGCATGTAATCCGGATCTTCAAAGGCTCATTGACTGACACACTGGCCTGCAACACTTGCTAACTAGAAAAGCACACAGATAATTCATACTTCTGCCAAACAGCTTATTTCCACCTATATTGGGACAAAAAACAAAAAAAAAAATGCGTCCATAAGACCTTCCAGATTATTCCCAATAGAATAGAATAGAATAAATTAGACCCATTCTCAAATGAAAGAAACAAAAAAGCAATCACAAACGTGCATAACATAAATGACTGAGTTTGCCAAATCATGTTTGTTTTTTTGTTTGTTTGTTGTCATTTAATGGGTCCGTTTTATCTGACTGTGTGGGGGGAATTATTATATTCCAAGTTGCCCCCAAATATGCAACAGAGGTTGAGTTTTTTTAAACTAGACTTCTTAAAGTGTGCTTGTACCGTTTATCTTCCCACACATGTTCTAAAACCATTTTTCCTGCTTTTGCTCATTTTGAGTTTAGTAATTGTTGTATTTGTTGGGGAAATGTTTTTCGATGGTCCATTTTTAAGTTTGCTAATTTCCCAGCACAAATCGACCTAATAGGAATAGCCAGCATTGCTGGAAATGAATGTTAAAGGATTGATGTAGAAATCTCTCGATGTGGCCTAAAAGGAGGAAATTCTATTGGATGAAGCTCCTCAAAAAAAGTACAACTTTATGTAAGGTATTCTACAACCCATCAGAGTTTGAGCTTCAATAAAAACTGCTAAATAAGAAAACAATAAAGAAGAAACTCGTTTGTTTATTGGTTAATACAGAGCAACATCTGTTTTTACCAACAGCTAAACATGCGGCGCATCAGATTCTAGCCGTCTTGCATTGTCTATCATAGGTCTATCAGACCTATAACTAAGCTCTTCCACAACTGACCGCAAGTTATTATTCCCATCCCCGCCTATCGTCCCACATAAAATTATGTTTGTTTGTGTTTAGCCACGATGCCACGTGCTGAACTGAAAATGCACTTTGTTTTTTTTATTTTGCTCCCTGCATTTGGTCCACTTTGAGAAGTCCCAAGACTGAGCTGTAAAACCACTGCAGTAGCAAACAAATGACCAAAAACTGAAGTTACTTGTTAAATAGTAAGTTTTACTTTGATGTGACACATCAACATTTCTTAAGTTGGAGATATACTGATGTGAACTGTGTGGGTGTAGAATAATGGGCAGAACAAACAGGACTTGAGGTAATCACTGTTGCTTAAAGTGGATATAGTGTTGACAATAGAGAAATCTGGATAAAAGCATACTAATAAAAATGGTTGCTAAGCGTTTATTAAATATGGTCAGCTCTTGCAGCGTAGGTGTAGCATGGGGCTTTGTTGGTCCTAAAGTGGATTTTTTTTTTCTTTTTTATCATGACAGCTGTTATTCTGGCCTATTTTGTTTTAAGTCTCTGGTCTAAAAACATATTATATTCTTATTTTTTATCTAAAAATTATATATAATTTTTTTATACAAATGTGTA
>JBAMIG010000010.1:8069886-8081594 GCA_037177335.1 Kiunga ballochi | reverse complement strand
AGCTGCTCTCAGGGAACGATGTAATTTCTTCAGTGACTTCAGTTTTTGACATCCGAAAAAGAAGCTTTTGCATTTTTATTTTTTTATTAAAATTTTTTTTCAAATAAGATTAAGTGATGTGACCTGAAATGAAAACTAAAGCACAGATTCTGGTGTGAAATGAAAGTAATAGAAGCAAAACACGAATATTTTCCACCCAGTCAGGAACATAAGGATGCTTTGTATGTGACTGATCCAGCATAATCACCTGCTAACCAGCTGGTTTTCTCCACGTTTATATATCTGCCTTCACTTGTAACATTCAGGTTTTATCTTCATAAAATATCAATATGTTTATGAAAAAATTCTATACTTGTATATAAAGTTTTTAAGTTGAAGGAATTTGATGTCATTTTTTTCCAGAAATGCTCGTCCTGCCAGAATGCGGTGGAACCTGAAGCTCAGAGAGTTTCCTACGGCGATCATCACTGGCACGCCGAGCCGCAGTGCTTTAAATGCTCCGGCTGCTCAAAGTGCCTGATGGGTGAGCGCTTCATGGCGGTGAAGAGCTTCCTTGTTTGCTCGGTGGAGTGCAAACAGAAAGTCATGGCTTAGCATGCCATTGCTATATTTTCATTGCTTTTTAGGATCACTTGGATCAGGAAGCATGAACGGGTTCAGGTCAGACTGGATCCACAGCAGAGATGCTGCTGGGCTAATACTGAACAGTATCTTATTAGAACTACACCGGGGATCTGTTGATGAAACAATGACATGATCTAAGTGCTGTGAAAACGTCTGCTGTACATTTTTGTCCTTCCTTCTAACCTTCAGATATTTTGGGGGAGGGTGTACTTTTCCTGCACTAAAGATGAGATTTCTTCATAAATATGTTTGGTACATGAGAGGCTACGCTCGGATAACCTGCAAACATTTCCTCTTATTCACGACTACTATATTACTGCAACTACTGATACTGTCTAGTAATATAGAGCCAGTGTGATGATGCCTGAAAAGCAAAGGATGAACTTGTCTGCTGCCATTTTTTTAATAATTAAATGTATTTTTCTGTTCTTTAACGTACCAAACCATTTCCAGTGCAATGAAGCAATGCAGTCCAGCATGTATTTTTATATGCAGTCAAAGTGACAAAAATGGAGAATTACAGTTTTCAGCTGTCGATGTACAAGTTTATAAAATGTTGATTAAATAAAGAAGAAAAATGACAGTGTTTTCTATAAATCATTATTAATAGATAATATAATTTGGTTTTTTTCCCCCCAAATAAACCAATAAAACGATAAATTAATAATAAAACCAGTAATAAAAGCAAACTCGTGCACTCAAACTTGTACAAGTTGGTCTTAAGGAGGGATTTAAAACTGGACAGTAAAGAAGCCAGTCGGACCTTCAGTAGCGGAGAGTTTCATAGCTCTGGTAAGATCCTGTCCTCGGGATCTCCAGGAACAGCTGACCCGAGTAGCCGGTCAGCAGATTATAATTAATAATAATTGTATTTCTTGGCGCCTTTCTGTACACACAGTCACCTTACAAGAAAAATAACATGAGAAAAAAAACAGTTTAAAACATCCCAAAGCAGAAAAGGTTAAAGTGTGTCGGCCAGTTTAAACAGGTGGGTTTGAAGATTTGATGATGGAAGAGAGTCCGTGTTACAGAGCTCAGGTGGGAGTGTGTTCCAAAGCTGTGGAGCTGAGCGACTGGTGAGATGGGCAGAGGGTACAGCAAGGTGAATGGAGGAAGATGACCTGGGATACGGGAGGGAGTGGTAAAGTGAATCAGACGGACATGGAGGGGTCAGATTATGGATACATTTGAAGCAAAAAGCAGAAAATATCCAGTGAGCTGTAGGTGTGTGGTCCAAAATGCTGTATTTAGAGCAGAACTGGTGGAAGACGATGGAAGCCAACAAGAACTCAACCATTAGTTCCTGTCAATGCATGCAGAATATCCTCTATTAACACGTTCATACTCAAAACAGATGGACTACAGCTGCAGAGAGGGGTGCAACTCCTTCACCTAAAACAGAAAACTGAGGCGAGTCACACACAAGCTGGACTAGTAAAGATCTGGTCTAATTAGTCTCCTATTTCAACACCATATTCCGATGGTAGGATCAGAACTGGGATGCAGCTGCAAACCTGCATTAACTGTGATCCTTCATGTCAGTATGGGGCAAGATTTTAGAGAAAAGTTTCCCTTCACCTCGTTGCGTCAATGAAACTAAGAGTTAAAGCAGTGTTGAAGGAAAAATGAGTCCAAGTTGGGCTTGATGAAGTGTCAGCCCAGACTTTGGTCATTGCTCCCAGAAATATCATTTTATGAACAATCGGTTCAGCTGAACACACACAAACTTCTTCTTCTGGTGTTTACGCTGTATGGGTCACACTCTGCAGCACCAAACCTGCATTTCTTTTCATCTGGCACATGGCTAACCTTGTCCTGGGAGATCAGCATTGCTGTAATGGATGGCATGATGAAGGGACAAATCACAATGCAAGGAAGCTTCATCTCTAAGGAAGCCATTGTCCTAAAAATTGCAGTTGAATCACTATGAATCTGACATTGTATGGCTATTTCCCCTCTTTCAACAACAACTGAACCAGACCTAATATAACTCCTTCCTCAAAACCACAGGAAGTGATTAAAAAACGCTTGTAGGGCTTCTTAAGATAAAGTAAGGGCTGTCTTTTTTTATTTGTCTACACATGTTTGCATGTGATTTGTTTCATAATAAAATGTGCTGCCCTTTAACACAGGAATTTGCATTGTGACTATTTCTCACTGGGATTTCCATCATGTTAATGTGCTAGCTGCACCAGTTGCACCAAGCTTCATACCCTTGTGCCATTACAGGAACATGGTGATCTTTACCAACATTTAATGTCGTTGTATGCTGCTTTATAGGTGCAATCTTAGCCCTGCTGAGAGCTAAAGAAGGGTTCAGGGGAAGTTTCTGAAAGAAACACTAAGTCCAGTCTGTAAATCATACTCTTGATCTTGCATCCAGAGAATCCAAGCTATAAATCCCTGTAATAAAAATATGAATGTAAGGCAGCATCTGTGCAAAGCATATCCAATGTGCAAACAGTGAGTCATGTGAAGAGATAAGCAATTGAATCAAGAAGAGATTTGTGGGTTTCTTGGAATTTTAGCTTTGCGTTTGCATAGTTTTCTGCTGCAGCAGGGCAGTGAGGAGATGCCACATCAAAATCTGGGTGAAAACGCCTTTTTATTCCAGTCTGTTCAGTTTCAGAAAGTCTATGTTTATTTTGCAGAGATATTAGTCTGCCAAAGAAAACAAATGAAATTCTGTTTAAACACATTTTTACTGTATCTCTGCATTTACAAGGAATCTTCTCAAAAGGCTAGTACAGCTTTGTGCTGCCAGGCTCTGAATAAAGCTACAGATAATTAAGACTTGACAGCAAAAACAGAACTGCAACTCTATAATCTAAGAAAATCAACCATTCATTTGTCTTTGTGCCAATAAAAACCTGGCAAAGAAGTGGTAATATGTTTTTTTTATGTTAGTTAATGTAACAATTTTTATATTCTAGTGGATTAGATAATGAAACATCTGTTTTATAATGAGATATATGGTCTAGTTTTAACTGGTTCTTTTATGTGGAAGTTTGGTAAAATGTGACATTTTAATCTGTTTAGCAAATCAGAATGAGCTTCACAAAAAGGCCGAAGCCATTAAAAACGACAAAAACATTCAACGAAATTGAGGTTTTTAAGCAGTGCTTATCACATATAGCACACAGATATTTACACATTTCAGCAAATTGCACAATTATTCCTGTCAATATTACACCAAAAGGTATTCACATAGGCCAGGGATCTCCAAATCCGGTCCTCAAGCGGCCGATGTCCTGCAGGTATTCAATGCTTCCCTGCAGCAACACACCTGTGTTGCATTAACAGACGTGTGACAACACATTTATCATGAATCAGCTGTGTTTCAGTTGGGAAACTTTTAAAACCTGCAGGACACTGGCCCTCGAGGACCGGATATGGAGAGCCCTGACATAGACCTTGTGGTTGAGAGTATGCAATTTAGAGAAAGATTGCCTTAACATTATGGGCTGCAGGTTGCTTGGGAAACGGGTTGTGAATCTAGCAGGAGAAAATGAGTGAAAAAACAGTTATGAATACACATGGCAGCTGCTATGGAGTTTTCTTTTCTTCAGTGGCCACAAGAGGGCAACAATGAGCCCAATCTGTTTTTTACAAAGAACAACTTCACACTTCATTTTTTACTTTTTTTTTTTTTTGCAACAGAGACCTACATAGGTTTACATGAAAGATAACACACAGTTACTTGTTGCTTCCACTTGTTATTTTCATATTGTCATTTGCTAAGTAATTAGCCAATCTCATGGCAGCAATTCAATACATTCAGTCAATCTATATGTGGCCAAGCTGACTTCAAATTAACATCCGAACGAGAAAAAAAAAGGATTGATGTGATTGAACCTAACCTGGTTGTTGGTGCATGACGGGTTTGTCTTATTATTAATCTATTTGACTGATCTGGGATTTAACTCACAACCACGTGGATTGACAGAAGGAAAAATATCTGTTTCAGCCACAAAATTTAGATAATAGGCCAAGAATTTGGATGGATCTATCCTGCCTAATATTAATGGTTCAAGGTGCTGGTGGTGTCATAGTGTGCGTGATTCCTCATTCTTTGGGCCTCTTGGTGCCAACAAGTCATAATTTAACAACCATGTACAATCACAGTGTACAATGTTCTGATGAGTACTCCCATTGATCTTCACCAGAAAGACTCCTGCTCATCCCTATTTGCCTACAAATAAAGCTGTAGCCTCATACAACCATGCTAAAAAGAATACCCGTGCTGTGCAAACGATGAAGACGAGCAGAACAGCGATACACATCTCGCATTGACAGGATGCAAGATGCATCGACAAATTCCAGCTCATTGAAACCTATATTGCTTAACACCCACCTTTCCAGAGCCACGAGGGAGTGAGGAGGGAGAGTGATTCATTTTGATGGAATGTCATGATAAACTTGCTGTTACTTACATGATCCAGCAGCAAACAGGAGCGATCATGTTTAGCTGGATTAAAAGTGAGGCTCACAAACTCATTCATAGTACTATTATAATTCTTTTTCCAGTAAAAGGACAAACATTTCCAGCTTCTACAACCTTTCAGGTCAGTTCTGTACCTGGACTCTTTTACAATGAGGTCATGTTGTAACAGATGCAAAGACTGGTTTAGCATTACCCTCCTGAAAGGTGCAAGCTTTTTCCTGAAAGAAGACCCTATGAGTGCTCACATTTCTATAAAGCCGGTTCTTGATGTAATTCTTACCACTGATGGTGCTTGTCAGTCTTCCCGAAACCTGCTGATATTAATAATTATTTCTATTAATCTGACCACAGAACTGCCATCATAATTGCCTCAGTCCATCTAAAAAAGGCTAAGGAGCAGCCGCAGTGCCATTCCTGGATAATTTCACATGTGGTTTATAGTTTGCACAGAAAGAATAGGGACTTAAACTTTTATTTGAAGGTAAAATATTCTACAATCTACTAAAACCTTTTATGAAAATTGTCAATCTTCTACCCATCTTTACTCATAAGAGACTTTGCCTCCTTTAAGGTGCTCTTTCTTATACGTTATCATATCACCAACCTTTTGCAAATTAGCCTAGCCTAGCTGAAACATACTTTTCCAACTACTTCTGCTTTCGCCATCTATCTCTTCCAACTGTTTCTCGGTCCCACCTGTTTTGAAATGGCATATATCTGATATGCATGCAGTCCGCTGCAGTGAGATCTGGTTGACCTTCTCATTCGGGTGTGGGTGATTTAACTTGATTGGGTGCAGAAAGTGGATTGTTGAATACTGAAAAGCCACATATCATTTTATTAAAATTATAACAGCCGTTTGTCTGCTTGGTCAGGAAAAATGATTTAATATAAAGACTAGGCTCTGGTGGTATTTGGCTGAAACACATAAGCGTATGTTATTGTTGATGCGAGACTATAAACAACTCTACTGTGCAATTTCATTTACCGCTTTTTTTTTACAACTATACCAATAGGACATAGACCTCCATTAAGCGCTTACAAGTAAAAATAGATTTTCCCTTATTTTATTGAATGAATTAATAAACTTTCTGCACATTTGAGTTTCTTAAATTATTCCCAACATCCCCAAAACAACTAAACAGTAATTAAATATTAGTAGTAGCTACCTAAAAGCATAAGTCACCTAATTTCTTACTTTCTAAACCCGTTCAGGTGTGCTTGTAAAGCACACCTGAACGGGTTTAAATATGTCAGAAATCTGAAATGTACAAAAACAATTATGCCTAATGTGAATGATGACACATGCATATCACAGTATAGACATGTACTCATTGTGTTTTTTTTAAGCAGAGGGGCAAAAGACAAACTAAATAAAAGGGAATTCAAGAAAGTGGGCTTATAGAAGCACATGTTAAAGGTATAGCTAAAGTTAAATGTCTTCCCTACATGGGGTTCTTCATATTTATCCTTAAATTGAATTTACTCTAAGGACCTTCATAATATATCCAGCAGGAGTCACTCTTTCCTTTTGACATGTAGTTTGTAAATTAAAGCTGCTAGTGTGAGTTTTTGTAAAAATGGTTTATGAATATCTGTCTGGATGTGGAAGCACCTGTTAAGCAAATGTCCACGTTCTGGTTTTGTAGTAGTCTGTCTTTAATCTGTGACCACAACTTTGCCTGTTCAGCCAGCCAAGTATTTCCCAGACATTCTGTATATCACATTTTATAGCAGTATACTCATTCAACCAAAAACCACATCCAATAAACTCAGTCAGCTCAAAAACATGGCTGCACTGTTATTAACTCTTTGGAAACCCTGATCAGTGTTTGATTAAAAGCAATTTGTCACCAGCTTTAATTGGAGAATCTGAACCCTGCAGCTAGTTGCTAGGAAGCTGTTGTTGTCATAATAACCAAAACAGACTAGACATGATTACTGTAATAATTTCAGTTAGAAACCAAACATTTACAACATACTCAGATATCAGTCACATAGTACACATGTGAGAAAATTACAGCTGTACTGCTGAGTCTTGACCACACAATTATCTAAAACAGAAGAAATTATTAGGTTTTTAAAGCAGTTTAAAGCTTTGGTTATTTATATAGCCTATTTATTTGTTTGTTTTTGTCTTGCTATGACTGGAATTGGGTGATAAATACCAATGTCCTGAACCCGGAAGTGATGAGCTAATGTTTGAGCTAACACTTGTTTTGGCCTGTTAGCTAGCATGTCCATTTTCAGTGTTTGAAAGATAAGCTTATGTAGGCCCTATTTTCAAAATTACAGCTTATTTGTTCAACTTTTTTAAATCACAATTATTTATTAGCATCACAAATCTAAAGCTCTGCTAGACTTTATACCTAAAGCATAGTTTAAAAAAGTGGAATTTTCATCAATGGATTTTGATGAAAATTTTTTTTGATTGATTTTTTTTTATTCTTTGATTGTTTTGTATGATTCTCTTGTCGTATTTTTACACTGTGGGGGCTAAACAACTACTTGTAACACTTCCTTTACAATCTGCTTGAATTTCATGTAAATGTCAAACAGGTCTACCTTAAGTGTATTTATTCACAATTCCTTTATCATATTGATTTAGAGTCTCTTGGTTACTGTCTGCTTCTGGTGATAAGTAAGCAGCTAATGGTCGTGTGTTGCAGCTGGTGATGTTTGCTTCAGTTTGAAATGCTGCTAATGCATTCAGTATACACCTCTCACATATAACTTCTGTTCTCTTCAGTGCTTTTTACAACTGTGTTTAACTAGGTGCAGTTTTCAAAACACAATGGTGCCTTGGTGCTTCCCACTGCCTTATCTTATATTTAGATAAGCTCAGTCATCTGTTAAGGCAAATGTGGTCAACATGATTTTAATTGGTATGTAGGAGGTATTTACAGCATACTTATGCATTTACTACAGCATGTTGTTTGTTTTATGATAGCACTTTTAGATATTTTTTTCTTAAAAAAAGGCAACCTGCCAAACTAAAAAGCTCCATGTTAGGGCTTTCTATAAAAATACATTTAAACTGAATGAACCGACATTTGCAGAAGATAACTGTCATGGCAAAGAGACTAAATGAAAGTAGTCATACATCATGCAAAACAAGAATGCAGCATTTATAACAATCTGAGATGTGTAAATTACATTATGTTGTTCAGAATAAGAAGCACGGCCACTTTCTTTGTGGCTGCAGCCAAACTTTTCTTTACAAGTTTCCATTTCCTGCCATTGTTAACCACACTCTTCCTCCTCTCCATGATGGAAGCTGTAAAAATGCTGCAGCGGAATTCTCTCTGAGGTAATCAGTACTTCAGTCAAGATTATAGTATAAAAATGATGATATGGTACTCCATTTCAATTACTGGGCATATATTGTTTTGTTTTTTTTAATTAAGGAATCATTTAAAAGTAGTTAATAGAAGAACATTACTGATCTTTTCACCCCCACAATAAAAGTAATAATAGATGTAAAAGGTATTGGCTTTAAAGATTAAATGTATGGAATTAAAAAATTGTCAGATAAATGGAGCAACAAATAACTTTATGAGCATGACTCATTTCAACCATGTACCAATCCAACAAGCTTTTCCCTCAACACTAGCTTTTGATTTCGTTCATAGGAGAGGCAGTATCTTTAAATAATGGAACTCATTTTTAAAAATGGCCAACTAAAGCTCAGATTCTCCTACACAGTCCAGCCCAGAACTCCTTTTACTGAGGAATGCAATAAATCTGCCACCATTTTTAGTGAAAAATTAAAAGTATCAGACAAATATTAATGCCAGACAGTCAAATAAACTACTGTCAAAAACCTAGAAAAAACTGAAGTTATTCCACAATTTAATAATCCTACAAGAAGTAATTTGGCATCTGAAATCAACAAGAGGATCAACACTCAGTACATGATACTATTTGACTTTTTTTCTACCTCTGTAGAAAGTGAAAGAGTTCAATGCTTACTGGTGTCATTATTTTTATCCAACATACTTGAGAAAGTTAAGCAATCCAGAACAACAAAACTGACCAAAGTGCCACAATGTGCAGATTTTAAATTAAATAGGCTAGATACAACCAATTCTAACTAGATAGATAGCATAAAAGAATAAATTAAAATGTAAAATATCACAAATAAAACTAAAATAATTACAAACAATAGTAATCTATCAGACCCAAAGGTCAAAAGGTCAACCTGTTGTTTTGTATGAAAGGCCAGAGTGAACACATTGATCAGATAAAAAAGCTGAAGTAACAGCTTTAAATGAAAGTGGAAATCTTGATCAATTTAAGTCCGCCATTTAACCTCATTACAGCATTGAATCAATGCTGGTCAGAGTTCTAAATGACATTTGATTGAATGTTACAGGTACAGTATCAGTTCTGGTTCTGCTGAATCACATGCTGCATTTGATGCTATTAAAAGAAAAAACCATGGCTGAAAAACTTGGTGGACTTTCTGAGTTCTTAATTGGTTCAGGTCCTATTGAAAAGGTCGGAGTTAATTTGGTATGACTGCAGCTAGGATTGTGAGCAAGTGCGGAGTACCTCAGGGGTCAGTTTTTGGGCCACCTCTCTTAACTTGCATATGCTTCCCCGTGAAGTGAAGAGGGACCTGAGCCGAATGGCGAAGCTCTCAATTTACCAGTCGCTCTATGTCCCCATCCTCACCTAAAGAAAGAACAAGATCCCAGGTACAGGCGGCCGAAATGAGTGGCCGGTGTCTCCCTTAGAGATAGGGTAAGAAGCTCGGTCATCCGGGAGAGACTCAGAGTAGAGCTGCTACTCCTCTGCATTGAGAGGAGCCAGATGAGGTGGCTCAGGCATCTGGTTAGGATGCCTCCTGGACGACTTCCTGGTGAGGTGTTCCGGGCACGTCCCTGTGGGAAGAGACCCCGGGGGAGACCCAGGACACGCTGGACTGATTACATTTCATGGCTGGCCTGGGAACGCCTCGGGGTCCCCCCAGATGAGCTGGTAAATGTGGCTGGGGAGAGGGAAGTCTGGGCTTCCCTCCTTGAGCTGATGCCCCCGCGACCCGACCTCGGATAAGCAGCAGAAAATGGATGGATGGAATATAAAATTAGACAATTCTGTTTGGTGTCAAAGAGAAGAGGGTAAGCATTGGTAAACACCTGAAAACTCGGGTTGTAAAAACCAAATCTGTAACTTCAGTGTTAGAGTCAGATCGGACTTTGAAAAGTGTGACAAAGAAGCTTTTTAAAAACTCAGAAACGTCAACAGCATTAAAAATGTAGTCTTCTAGAAAGACCAAGTAAAACTCATCCATCATTCATCTCCAGTAGACTGGAATGGTCTTTTAACAGGACTTACTAAAAACAGCATTTAAACCCTGAAGCTCACCCAGATGCTGCTGGTGAAGCTTTAATGGGACTAAGAGATTTGAACACATCATCCTGGATTTAAAATCTTCACACTGGTTTCCAGTCAGTCACATAAAAGATTTTAAAACCCTACAGAAGGCCTTTGTCAGGCCATAAATCTGCACTGTAACTTTTAACTGATCTTCTTATTTAATTATCTAGCCTTTATCCTTTCTTTACATCATGTGTAATGCTTTTAATGTTTTTATGTGAAGCATTTTTAATTATTGTATACAAAGTGCGCAATCCAAATAAACGTACCTCTCCTTAGCTTGTCGAAACAAATAGAGTTGAATAAATTAAACAGAATAGATACCGTGTGTTTTTAATCTAGGCTGCTCTCATAATGATTCATTTACTCTATAATAATGTATAATTTTCTAGCTTCCACACCTTGATTGCTGTAAAATGAATTGCTAAATTTTGGTTTTTTATATATTGAAGCAACTTTCCTTCGTTTTGCCCCTTTTTACGTTCCAGATAATAAGAATCCTTTGAGTAGTCCTTGTGTTTTTAATTGTTGTTGAACAATCTATCAAATTAGCCACTTGTTAATCAATCAAATTGTTAAATTATTGCTTATTTTTATATTATTTATTGTTATATTATACTTTGCTATTGTTTTAACCAGGTTAGATCTTTATGGCAAAAGATATCTTGTTCTCAAAGGGATTTTATCGAATTAAATATAGGTTATCTTTATTACAAATAATACCAAATAATAATAATCATTTCACATTTTGCCATAAGCTTGGGTTCAATATTTCTCTAGAAATCCATTTGGGCAACAATTTACGGTAAAAGTCGGTATAACATATAGTTTTATCTTGGCTTAGATCAATTTTGCCAGCATTTTTACCATAATAACAATAACAGTACTTATATTTATAATAATAATAAATTCTGTAAAGCGATTTTAGGTACATTTCAAGGTTAAATCCAATAAGTAGCCGATGTGTTGTAACGGGTCTGTAAATAACTCCAATTCATTCAATACAAACATACAACATGATCAGACCTAATGATGGTTTTCCAACAGATATGCCATAAGGATACACACACATACCAGATGCATGCTTACACACACACACATAAATGCTGTTATGTAGTTTTCTTCATCTGCTTTTAATGAGGAGATTCCACTGCTGTGCCAGGCAGTGCAGTGGAAAAAATAATCCACACACACACACACACACACACACACACACACACACACACACACACACACACACACACACACACACACACAC
>JBAMIG010000010.1:8033169-8049125 GCA_037177335.1 Kiunga ballochi | reverse complement strand
CAGAAAGGTTCCCGGCTTGAGTCCTGCCCACACCAAGGCTCGAACCGGCAACCTCCTTGCTGTGAGGCCACTGTGCTAACCAACTGCGCCACCGTACAGCCCAACTCTGCTTATGAAAACTACAAATATAAAACAGGAAATTTTGTTTGTGTGGCTACTACACAGCCTGTTCATGTTGTTCTAAAAGCTTATTTTTTATTGTTAAGGCAGTTCTTGAGGTTAAATCATTCTCAACACATTTTGTTTAGGATCAACAAATGTTGCATCTTATAAATAGTCTGATAATAAATACTTAATGATGGATACATGTTTAGCTATTACTTTTTTACTATACTATCACATATTGTTTGTATACATTTTTACTGCTTAAAACACTGATCTGCCAAACATCAACCACTTCCTACATATTTTAAGCACTACACAAAACACTGCAGACTCCCTACCCTTTATTTAAGTAAGTCAAATGTTTTCCACTTTTCTACTTGTGTAAGTTGAGCAAACATTTATGCAGACAAAAAACATGGTGGAAACGTTTAATATCTCGTCGGCATCAAACTCTTGCCTACCTATGTGACTATGATAGATTGTCTACATCACTAGTCAGAACATGAATACCTGATTCAAATTAAAGATCCAAAAGCTTGTTGTCAAATTCTGCTAAATGATTTATTTATTTAAATCAGGCGTGTTAAAGCAGGGAAAAATCTAAAACCCTAAATATTGATTTTTCCACACAAAACCCTAAATTTTCCCTTTGGATATTGAAATTATACAGTGGAACAAAAAGTGTCTGTGTGCAAATGGAAAACACAAACATGAGTGGATGCAGTGTGCATGGCAGGCCTGCAGTGGGTGGTGAAACCACAACAACGTGGACTGACACGCCCAAAGGAGTGAGAGGTTGATAGTATCTTTATTGCCGTGCAAATTCAGTATCCATCTATTTCCTCTTGTCCATAGTCGGATAAGCAGGGAAGCCCAGAGTTTGCTGTTCCTGGACACTTATTTTATCTCATCCAGGGTGCATCCTGAAGGGTTCTTAGGCCAACCAGGGGATGTAGTCTCTTCAGTGCATCCTGGGTCTTCCATTGAGTCTCTTCATGAGATCACTTCCATTGAGTCTCACAAACATGCCTGGAACACCTCCCAAGGGATGTCCAGGATGCATCCTAACCAGATGTCCAAGCCATCTTTTCTGGCTCCCTTTGCTGCCCAGAAGCAGCAGTTCTCTTCTGAGACCCTCTTAAAAGACCATGTATCTTACTTATATACATCTTAGCATCTTTAAGGGATAGCCCAATATCTTTGTGGAGGAAAACCAACTCAGTACAATGGTCTAGCATTTGGAGGTGCTAAATCCCATCTCAACTGCTTCATACCTGATGGTAAATCGCTCAGCTGGAGATCACAAAAGAATGAAAGCAACATAACCACATCACCAAAGTGACAAAAGGCAATCATGGCCATGGCTCAAAAATAATGGCACCCTATCTAGCCTGATTTATTGTTAGCGATGCTGATGTCCCTGGTATCAGCTGTGCAGGTACCAGACCGGTCATATGCCCCAAAGCAAACCCCATTTCAATATGTATTACACTTCCCAAAAACAGATCGCTTGAGCATGTTTTTAACCTACTATCCTGCCACTCCCCTTTTCTGCAAATATATGATTCATTTTGAAAGTGTGCTGTGAGCCATAAAACAGCAGCAAGCTTTTCATTTAGTCTTTTTCCCTTTGGAATTTTTTTCTGTTATGTCTCATTTTTTTTGGCTGCGTTGCCCCCACAATCCCAACCCACATGCTGCCTCCTTCCAAAGCCACAGCAAAACGGTGGTGGAAGATTGTTATGTAATCTCCCAAGGAAACCTAATGTTGTCATGGCAACCTGCTACTAACAAGTTAGATTTAGAAGTAAAAAGGGAGACACCAGTATTGACATAAAAAGCGCTTGGCGGGGTATGTGTGGCGGGGCAAGACGTACGGCATCAGTAGAGTATTCTGAACGTCTGTTGAGGTTTTCCAGATAATGTGCTTGCATGTGTGTTCGAGAACAAGCATGTGAGTGCATGCGTCTGGGTTTGCTTATTGCTCATTGACTAATTTTGTTTACCTCTAAGGGGATTGGCAAAGTTTTGATTTATGTGTGGGTGTACTTTTGATGTGTTTTGGCTAAAGTGTGGTATTTATGACAGAGAGAATGTGTGAATGCATGCTCAAATACAAAGACGTGCAACCCAGAAGTCTTTCACATGAGATGAGAGTTTCCAGTTGGCATCAAAGAGAAATGAATACAGAAGAAACAGTGATAGCTCGTAAGACAAAGCTTTTGTTTCCTTAAAAAAATAGTACTGTTAGTATTAATACTAATTGTAAAGGAGTTGAGAAGCTATAAAAGGTATAAAAAGGTAAATTAGGAATGCATTTACAAATTTCATCAACCAAAAACTGAATCAGTTCCACCCGCCCTTGAATTGGATTATGTGTTACAGAAAACGAATGCATAAAATAACTCGTGTTTGATAGGAGTATAATGTACGTTAATAAAAGTTATATTTGGCACGATATATTTTTTTCAGTGGCATTATCTATTTTTCTGATATGTGTTTCTTATTCATTTTGACTGGTAACATTTATTATTTAATTCCTGGAGCTGCTGTTGACCATCACATTGCTGAAGCTGGAAAACCACAATTCACAACTTTTTTCTCCATCTTGTTGCTTTCTGTTACTTCTAAGTTTAATTTTATGTAACCCATCACACACCTGGAAGTAGATAACATGCAAGCCATTTTCAGCACACACAATTGTTGATTTAATAAAGAAAAAACATTGTCGAAGGAAGAGAAGAAAAGACAGAAAGCAACAGAGCAAGAGACAATAAAGGACTGGACTGATGTTCACTGTTTAAAAACGCTCATAGTACAGGTAAATGCAGGATGGATACCAAATTAAACATCATCAGAGTTGCCTCACTAAAAAGATTTAGGAAATGTATTCTGTATTTAAGTTTTTACAGCCATATAGTAAAGCTGGGAGCTGAAGAGACCAACAAGTGGAGCATTTTTTGTGAAAAATTATTCCATTCTTGTCAGATAGCTACAGGATTTTTCCTGTTCAACACTTTTGGGTCTTTGTCTTCTTTTTTCATATCACATCACTAATATTATCTGTAATAAACACAGTGTGTGGCTTAGCTGTCTTCCTGAAATATGTAAGGTCTTTCCTGAAAAAGACATTTGTTGCTGTAATTATCTCTGCATTGATAATGGCCAACCTGCCTTTGAGGCACAATACAGTGCTGCCAGAGCCAATGTGAAGAGATGCATCCCTGAGGACCACCTAAAATGTAATAACCTCAGGCAGCTGTGGCAAGGGTCCAGTATATCACTAACAAATCCAGCAATATGTCAGGTTCTGACAGTAACACTTTGCTGGAAGAGAAGCCAACATCTTCTTTGCCCATTTTGAGAAGGAGACAACAGCTTTCCCTCCTTCACAGTGGCTACACATTTGAGTGTGAGGTGATTAAAACATCCCAGCTAGTAGGGTGTTACACACAACTGGGGATGCAATTAGTCCCTGACCTGCTCCACAGTCCCATCCTGTCTAAAAAGAATCACAATAAACAATCTGAATGACTACCATTGACGGAATCTATTTGCATTGTTTAGAAGTGCACACAAGTGCACTCTCTCTCACACACACACACACACACACACACATACACACAGAGCACATTTAAACTTCACTCGGCCCTCTACATGTACTACATTATGCAGAAATGGGAACTTATGAACATCCCAGTAACTGTTTCTAACTGAAAGCAGGTATAAAAATATCAACAAATACAAAAGTCTAGCTTGGTGCATGCTGATGTGCAGACTAGAGCAGCCACTGTGCAACAGCCTTCAGACTGCAGGGAAAGACACTGCTGTGGAGGATTCCTGTGAGAAAAACATTATAGTTTAAAAGTGAAAATAAATGAAAACACATAAAATAAAATGGAAAACAGAACAAAACTGTCAATATTTTAAAACTCTGTGTTTCTTCATTTTGGTTGTGAAGTACCACAGACCTGCATGTTTTAGATGTTTTCTCACTTTAACCCACTTGGTTGCAGTGAATGACTAATTTACAGACTTTCATAGAATTTGTTGAGAAGTTCAATGATCTTAATGAGGTGTGTAGTAGGAAAACATGCAGGCCAGTGCAACCTCAGGAGCAGAATTAGAACAAATTAAGAAACACTGATGTATAGAGATTGTTTTATTCTTCTCTTTCTGAATTTCCCTTTGGGATGAATAAAGCATTTCAATATTATCATTATCGCTCCTTATTGCAGAATAGGAGCATTATCATTAAGAATAATGAAAAGATCACAAGTATCCAAATGTTATGAATTTATCTATTGTATATTATGCACTTTATAGCAAGTTTATATTAAGGAACAATATACAGTTACCAATTTTGCTTTCAGTCAGCTGAACCATTATTTCTGAAAGGCTCTACCTCTCTAAGGTGCTCTTTATACCTACTACTCGCTTGATATAATTAACTGCAGCATGTTCCATCAGCAGTTTTTGTTGTTTTATGAATACAACTTCCTTATCCATTTACCTTTTCAGGTGGGAGAAGAGTTTATTGGAAAGCTTCTGTCTATTATAATGGTTTAACGTGACTTGTAGTGTGGAAGTGGTTTTGTACTGCAACAAAGACATGGCTTTGGTATGTGGAAAAAACCAGAGTACTACTGTGTTTTGTGAGGTGGTTCGGGGATCTGGTTTGGATGTTACCATGGTGAGGTGTTCCGGGCACGTCCCTGTGGGAGGAGACCCTGGGGAAGACACGCTGACTGATCACATCCCACAGTAACATTAACAAAAATCCAACTTATGTAATGACATCACCAACATCAAAATATCATCTTATAAAGGTTGATAGTTTGAATATTGCGGTGCATGTTTCAAGCTACTTGCTGACAAGGTTGAAAACTTGATTTTTGCTTGAGATGGCCCTCAAGTCTGTTTAGTGCTGGATCATTATGAAACTGCTGCAGGTCATATGTTGATACACACTGAAATTCCTGACAATGTAGAAAATATTTAAGGCTGAACAAATAGGTAATGAGTTGCGGAAACAGCATTTAAAAGCTTTTTATAAAGAGCATTTTCCTACACCAGATAACTGCTATTAGCAACCTTCAGAAAGGAAACACAACTCATCTGTGTTTGAAATGATTTTTGCTGGTGCTCCTCTGAGTATTGAGAGAACCATTTCCATTTGTTTTATAAGGCTGTGTTAGCATATACACACTAACACAAAGAAAATACATACTGCACGGGCTGGTCAGAAAGAATCGGAAGGGGACTTTGTTATTGAAAGGCAGAAATGAGTCACTGAGGCTGAAAAGCATAGAAGAGGGAAGACATCGTTTATCTTTCAGCGCAAGGGACTGTAAGGTCAAAAGAGACAATATCTGTGTGACGGAGAAAAGTGATGAAGAGTCACGAAAGGAAATGGAAAGGACAACATACAAGTAAAAGGAGCAAAGAGAAAAATTGCACTTTGATATAAATAAATGGATGAAAATAAAACTTCCCTTTATCTTTAAAACAACCAACTGCAAGGATTCAAAATCGGGGCTTTTGATTGGACACACAAAGAAGAATAAACCTGGAATACCAAATTACCATTACCTGTGGAAGCAAAGGGTGTCATATTATTTATATATGACTAAATGAAGAAGAAATCGATATATTTCCTTACTATGATGAACTGAGTTCCCACACTAAAGTATGCCCAGATATCTGGTCCATCCAGTTTGCCTGATAACAATAGCAGCCAGTGTGTGTATCCTCTCTAGTATAATCTGAATGTGTTCACATGTGTGTGTTTGTGTTTTACTGCTGTATCCAAGGCAAATCAGCCGTCTCTTAGTTTCCATCCTCCTCCTCCTCCATCTCCTCCCCATTCTCCTTTGGAGTGGCAATTTCCTGAATCAAGGCCAGGAAACTCTGCGTCGGTCAGTTGGGCTGAGACGCAAGAGGGATTGTGGGAAGGCAGGGTGGAGGGGTGGGTCAGGGATGGCTGAGGGGTGTGGGAGGCTTTATATAGACACTTCTCTGCAGCAACGCCTCAGTTTGCTGATGGTCGAGGCTAAGTGGAAGAGGGAGAAAAGAGCAATGGAAGGAGAGAAAAGTTAAAGTTAGACTGAGATTATGAGACACAACACAAGAGAAAAGAGATATGATATGAAAGGGAGATGCAGAGACTGAAATGGAAAGAACAGCAAATGCTGTGAGTCACAGCAACGAAAGGAGAGGAAAAAATTGGCCACAGAATTTGATTGACAATAAATGAAGCAATGGTTGACAGGAGGTGCAAAAACAAACATACAGGAGCCATTAGTGTGTGTCAGCCACTCCGTCCTGACCAATACCACCTGACCCCTCCCCCCCTCCCCTCCATACCCCAACATCCCACATGTCCTCCACTAAACCTCTTCCACACACACCCAACTCCACTCAAAAAAGGAGGACAAAAATAACCCTAACACCCACCCTACCTCACCCATGATTCCACTCTCCTACACCTATCCACAATACCCCCACACCCACAGCCCACCACACCTTCCCAACAAATCTTGCCCCACTTACACATAATGACAAACAAAAAAGATCCAAAGAAAGGGGAAGGCACCCCTGGACACAAGAGCCCTGAAGAGAAACCCTGCCCAGCCCACCCAGAACACACCGGCCACCCACGACCACTGCCCAAACCCCCATTAGCAACTATGCCCCACCGCCACGAGGCGACTCCAACTCCCCATAGAAGATCACACAACCACGCCATTCTTGGTTGAATGGTCATTGGGAGGCACACCTAAAAGTTTTCTATTCATTTTATTTCTGTATCATTTTATTATACATCTTCTGTCAAACCTATCTCTCCTTTTTCCATACTAGAATCCAACCAATGAATGAGGGCAATACGTAAACCAATTAGAGATTGAGGGGATAACTGACCCGTCAAACAGGTCAGTCTTTGTTGCACTCTATGTACTATTGGCCGTAGGCTCTTCCCTCTATGAATGTCTCCTCCAATGATAAGTTGACAAAAGTGCTCATTCTTCTAGTAAAGCAATATCAGACTGTGTCTTTACCCTGTGTCTTTACCCTGTGTCTTTGTTGTTACTTTGGCTTTTCAAGTAAAATGGAAACAGCACTTTATATTACACTGTTTTTTTAACATGTATATTTAAATCATAGCATGTTTTAAACATACATTTCACATGGTAGCCTATTTAAATCATGCCATGTTCAAAGTCACTTACATTTCCTTTTTTTCTCATTCTGATGCTCAGTTTGATCTTTATTATGTCATGTCTACATGACTAAAAGCAATAAGTTTTTGTCATGCAACTAACTGATTATATGTCTGTCTGAACAAGACAATATTGAGATTAATAAAGCCAAATGAATAGTCTTGACCTGGCCACCACTGACTGTTCCTCTTACTACCATCTTTAAACGGTCTCCTATTTACTTCTCCAGCATCCTCTAATAATCTGTTTTTTTCATCATTACCCTCATCAGCTCAGATGATTTTCCACAACTTGACTCTAACCGAAGTTATCCTACCGGGATCAAATCATAAAAGCTATTGCCTCTTGTCAAATGTAGCAACCGGGGAACTGCGAGGCCGCGATAACGCCACTAAGTTCATGTTCGGCTGCACAAAGAAAAACAATCTCACACTTCCTGATAGTTATTAATTAGCTTTAGCTAGGCCACTTGTGTTGCCTGTTTAAGATTTCACAGTTAATTCGCACACATTGCCATACACAAGCACTTTAAGTGTGCACTACTCTCTCTTCCTGTTTCTTTGTTATCTGCCTTACACCACTTCCTGAGTGGGATGAGGAAGGGTTGTCACTCCTTGGCACACTGTTGACATACCTGGCACAGCATGGTGTGTTTCTGCTTAAATGGGGGCCACAATCAAACACTCAAAGAAATGAAATTCCAAAAGCGTGAGCTCATCTGAATGTTTTAAACTATTAAAACTGAGAGTTGCCAATGACATTTGGTGTGTGGAGTTATAAAGCTGTAGCTAAGTTACATGCTGTCTTTATGGCATCAACATGCAAGATGCAGGTTATGGAAGTATAATGCTGCTCATTCAGTTGTAAGCAGAAACTCATTTAAATAGAAAAAATAAGCTAAATGGTAAGTGGTCTTGTACTTGTATAGTGCTTTTTTACACATCAGTGTGCTTAAAGTACTATTTGACACATTCACTCTTTTGCTCACACAACTGGAGCTACCTGGAGTTCAGTGTCTTGCTCAAGGACACTTTGACAAGTAGATGTCAGAGCTGCGACTTGAACCACTAGCTCACTGTTATGAAAGTACCCACACTACTGCATGCGCCACAGCCGCCCCTTCCTTAACCAATGTTATGCTTTAAAAAATCACTAATTTCCCTCCATGTAAATTTCCTGTACCCTTTAGCCACAGGCCAACATACTAAACATGGTGGTAATCTACTCTTATTAATCCCAAATTATACCATTCGGAACTTCTGAGTTTGTGAATCAATGACAAGGAAGTGTATGAGATTGTACTAACAAGGCCATCATTAGTACACGACAGATCTGCAAAAGATGTTCCAATTACTATGTGTATAAATTTGGCTATTGATTTTATTTCTTTATTTTTTATTTTAGTTATATGGATTACAATCTAAATTGAATCAAACTCAGTATATTAGGCAGCTGCCAAAGAACAGTGTGTCAAACTGCACAAGTTGAATGGACAATATTATCTTATATGTATCTGATAAAAGCTGTTTTACAAAGTAGTATATTTAGCAAAGAAATGGACAGTCATGAGACAGAGACACAGGGTCAGGTTTTGACCGGATAAGCATCAACCAAGCATGTAAAAATATGATGATATCCACTGATTTACCTGAAATAACTGTAAAGATGCCCAGTGAATGTTTATAAAGTTAGTCAAAGCTTTTATCTGAATACAGTTTAAATTTGGGACATCCTACTTGCAGCATATGAACATACTGCTGTCACTCTGCAGCAAGTATTTATATATATTGAAAATTGCAAGCACAGAGAGAATATCAGCCCAATCAGATTTGTTGCATGCTCAATTAGGCTACAGCAGACCATCTTTGAGGCCAACGTCGAGCCAAATACACACTTCTCCATCATGTGCGGCATGTACCAAGAAGATGCTCTGTTCCTGCTGCTAATGAGCAGCCACCCCAATTGTGATAGCATGATATGTACATATAAAGTACATAGTCTGGATAATTTCCAACTTATTAGTTTATTCACATCAGCTGTTGAAAAGTTGATATTTGTCAGGGTACCTCTGCTGGAACGTTTGAGGTAACTGCACTAAGCACAACCTTTATTCTGATATTTGAAGCACCAGTAAAGAAAGTACTTGTGAATGTTCAAGTGCTGACAGAAGAGTCGTCACCTAATGAAGTAATGTTGTAATACATGTTGTAATGAAACAAAAAGAACTGCCAAATGATGGTCATGCATTATTTAACAAGAGCGATTCATTAAAAAAGCTATCTAGCCTATCATAGACCACCTGTAGGACGATAGCTGCTCTGAATCAGCTGTGAGCAGAGCGGCTGGAATTTGAGACATAATGCAAAACTTGATTGCTCATTTACACATTCAATCCAATAAATATTACATGTTGACAGTATTTTAAAATAAAAATAAACATCTTGCAGAGCTTTAAAGCCAAACTGTTCATGTAAAAGACCCCTTTTGTGTCCATTTCTGCTTCAGAGCAAAGTTCTGATCTTGGCATTAAGCTATCTTAGCTTCCGCAGAAAAAAGGCAGCTAATTTGCTCAAAATAGCTCAAAAGTTAGACTTAATGTGTAGTTATGCTTTAGATAAATAAAAATTAAGCAAAAGTAATTGGCAGGTTTGTAAAAAAAACATTTTTAACTCTTCTAATCTTCCCATGTCCTGTAATCCCCTTTAAAAATTAATCAAACTCAACATTACAGTTTAGTGAATATCTTATCAATGAAATATCATGCATGGTGTTTGGCACATGCAGAATTTCTACTCACAAAGAGAAAGAAAGTCAGAAGTTTAATTTTCAATTATATTTCCACATGAAGTTGCACCGATTAACTGTCTTTTGGGATCCATTAAAAAGAGAACTGATGGCAAATAGCCAAACACGCCATGAGAACAGCTCAAAAGCTTCACAGCAAACAAGTTACTGGTGTATGTGATGCATGTGGTAACTGAACTGTGTGTCATTATTAAAAGCTTGACCTGTAGAGGCCGTTCTCCAACCCGAGATCAAGTTAATCGGTTAAACACCTCATGGTGTCGTACATTTTTGTTGAGGAAAATCCTCAGTTAGCAGAAATTCGCTCTTTATCCTACAAGAAGTCTGGGCTTGGTTTTTGGTTGGAAATAATAATTATGGTTTCTGTTTCCTTTGGGGCCGAAAAGAAGCATGGTTTGAGATGTGAGCATAGACGTTTGCTCTAAAAATAGCTTCTATCACACACAATTTGGGGTAGAGGGCCCATGTCTGCTGGAGTTATTTTTTGTATGAGCAAAGCAGAAAGAATGTTTTCTATAAAAGGAGCTGAAAGATTCAGTTTGCTGCTGTTTTAGATCAGCAAGCTGAACTTAAGCTGAAAAGTGACTTTAAAATCGTTTCATCCAAATACAGAATGGAGAAATTTTCCTGAGGTAATATAAGTTTTTAGCAAGTATTTAGCTCAAGATGGCACTTAGCTAATGATAAACAATTTTATTTTTAGGCTTTAACTTTTTTATATCTCGAGAAGAAATTTGTATACATTTTTAGGCTAATAAAAACTACATACAATTTTTTTCAATGTTGTTTATAACATAAAAACATGTCAGACAATCCTATTATTCTAATCTATCTTTCTTACAATTTTCAGAGTACTTTAGAGAACTTTATTAATCAACTAATGTTTAACAGTGTGGCTTAAGCTGTCTGCAGACTGATGTAAATAAAAGTCTTCAAAGTACTTTTCATTGAAAGGCAGTTGGTTTTATAGTGAAATTCCCACTACCAATATGGGAATTGGTGGTTTTTAGATGAGATGGCCCATATTAATTCAGATAACTGTCATAGTTTTAGTCAACAGAATATTTTTCTTTAGTATGAAAACTAGATGATAACTTATAAAACTAATGCACAGAGAAAAGAATTATCATAAAATGTGTTGAAAATGTCAATAAATAAAAGAAAAGAAAATAACGCAACATTGACAATATTCAGCCCAACATAATTTAGGTTTATTTTGGATATGCCAAAGGAGAGGAAGCAAAGATATGATTGCTGACTTAATTAGGAATAGATGTAAACAACACTCTGTCTACATCCTGAGAAAGGTGATGCAGGAATAACTTATAGAGGAGTGCCTTAAAGTTCATCTAGACAACACACTATTCTGCTTTACCTGATTGTAGATTGTAATCAACTTCTTCTGTCTTATTTAGACACTGCTGCATGTCTAAATAACTCAACACTGTTTGAATTGGCCACTTCACATAAAAATGTTCTTCAAAACATTCAGTCTGGAGTTGGATCCCGGGGGTCTGTTGCTGCATGTCACCCTTTTGTTTCTTTGACCCACTTTGGCACCAAACAGATTAACAATGAGCCCATAACCTGAACGTCTAAAATAAAAATGAGTCTACAAGAATCATATGTGTTGTAAATGTACAAAGAATCAGCATATAAACAATTATTATTAAAAACTTCTTTTCTTTTTATTTAACAAATTATCAAAAAACAAACAAACAAAAAATGCCCCAAAAATCCCGTAATTTTAGGTTTTAGATATTAAGAAATGAAACCAAGGCAGTGTAGTCTCAGAGAGATTGATAGGGTTCAACAGATTTTGGACATTTTTTCCGCCATCTTGTAACATCTTCTAATCTGTCCACAGTCCTTTGGGGAATACAGATGACTCAGCAATCTGACCCTCTGCTGTTTAAAAATCTGAAGTGATTCATGAATCTCCACTGCAACCTATGAGGAAGTAAACTTAGGTTAGGCCAATAATGGCTGCATCCATACATGTACACACTTAAAGTCAACAAACACAAACACAAATTCAGATGCTACTCATGTCTAGACAAAATAGTTACATCTAATCAGTGTGACAGCATGCAGGTGTCCTTTAGGTGTCACATAGAGACACTGCTGCTGCATCTAAACACAATAAGGAAACAATAGGTTTCAGTCAAAGAGAAGGTTGCTGCATGTTGGATAAATGCTCCTTTTTTCTTTCAATAAATACAAAACACCATGTTGTGCTGTCGCTGGGAAAATGTGACCAAAAAACAAGTTTTACATTATCTTTACTTTGCATATTATATAGACGTGTCAGGTTTTGTGTTTTTGTGTAAAAGTAAAAACCGACACCGCTTTTCTCTTTCATTGTCTATGGAAAAGACCCACCCTGTTCTCCATTACCAAAATTAAAGTGACTTTCTCTTTCACTTTTGTTTTCCTGTTGAAACAGTTGTTTCACTTAAAAGTCATTAAACCTGCAGAGAAAACAAATTGCAGTGGTTCTGCTGTATTGAAAACTGTTGATTGAGATTATTCCAAAACTGATGCCAAAAATGTAAAATGCCAAACCAAGAAGTCTCCGATATGCAAGAACTGTGTAGGAGTGGTCAGAGTTATAAATATTAATTTATAACCAAAGGTGAGTTTGCATAAGACCACCTGCTTCTCTCCTCTTGAAAGCAGGAGCATCCACTCCTCCTCATTTTCCTCTCATGGGAAGACACTGCATGAAATCTCTGTGAGCCGAGCCCTTCCTTCTCCTACTCACCCACAGCAGCTTGTGTTTCTAAAGGGAGGGGGCATGCACTCTGCTTGCTGTTGTCTCTTCATTTGTTTTCCTAGTCATGTTTCGTGTGCTTCATGGATTTAACAATGAGACCCACAAGATTAGAGTCCCACCCTTAAACACAAAAGACAGATGACAGTGTGCTGGAAGATTGGCTGCTCATCACATAGTCACTCCTAAACTTCAGCTGCACCCACCAGCATAATGCTGTTATGTTAGAACTTCTGTACGAGTAACATATGGCATTAACTTTAACAAACTGCTCATTTGATTGAAATTCAAAGGAGGAACCTGAAGAGATAAAGGTTTTCTTCAGGCTTCATTTTAATCAGAAGTCTTCACCTTTTTATTTGCAAGTAATTTCGAGTTGATTTGTGGGTTGCTTTGGTAATAAGGTCTTTCTTCTGTCCACTGAGCTGGCTTTGCCCCACACACCACACACCCTGTAGAAACCTGCAGTTTCTGGCTAAAAAAACCCCCAAAAAAACATAGCAGTGTGTGGAGTTACACAATAAGAAGAGTGTGTACTTACACTTTGATTACAATTATGTGAATATGCAAGTGGTTGGACATTGCCTGACCAACACTGACCTGCATTGCACCATCCGTGCTGTATGTGTCTCCTCTCAGGACCAAAACACGGTTGTTTGATTTAAATGTTCAAACTCAGTGATGCAAGGATGCAGGGAAGGTGTGTGTGCGTCATATCAAATCAAACCTCTTTTATCGCTTCAAAACAAATAAAACTAACTGTTTAATCGAAGGGCTGAAAATAAAACATCCAAAAGAGGAAGTTTTTTCCTCCTCTTGCTGCAGACATGTCTCATTTGTGGACGGCAATATTTTTAAAAACATTTTTCTTGAATTGTTTTTATATTTTGATATCAGGGCAATAGCATATGTCTCTCATCATAAAAAAAATGAATGATTTACTGCCCTCATTTCTTTCTGCAGCATTTATATATATTTTTGTTAGTTCAACCTTTTATGCAGTATGTTGTGTCAAAGCATTGCTAGTATTTAGCTCCAGCAGTTAAACCTTTGTGTGTGAAAAAAAAGATGTGGTTGTAATTGTCCCATCATATTGTCATTTATCTTGTTTTCTTAGGAATACAAACTTTTTTTTCTTCGACATCACAAAATACTCAAAGAAAGGGACATAAGGGAACTGGAGCTCCTCATATTCCCTCACTGGAGAATGTAGAAACTTAAATTAGCCTAGAAATTAGTCTGTCTTTGGAAAGACGCTCGGAAAGAGTCCATGTGGGTGCTGGGTAACTCAACACAGGTTCTTAAAATCTACTTGTTGTTATTATGCAATATTTAGATAAATAAAAAGATATAAAATAAAGAAATGTTTTACTCGTGATGAACCAGTGACCTGTCCAAGGTGTACTCCAACCCTCATCCAATGATTGCTTGGATAGGCTCCAGCTACCTGTGACCCTTCATTGGAATAAGTGGTACACATAATGGATTGATGTACTATTATTAGTGTGTTTGTGCTGGGTTCCAGTCTAGCTGCTGCAGTAATAAAGAACCTGAAACAGTTCCTTAATGTTTTAGATGCAGCAGTCTGTTGTGGGGGTGTTGGTGCTTGGGAGGGGTGTGGGATGGTGGAGGAAAACTCTCTCCCAAAACCTCAACTGGTTGTTCGGGAACATCCCATACTCTGCTCTGTACTGGGATATTCCAGTTAAGCCTGCAACACATAAAAAGCTGATGTCATATGGTGGAACATCCATCACTGATCAATATTTCTGCTTTTAATGTTTGGGGGTTTGATCAATAAAATCATGTGCAGCACATTTATTTTAGAGTTCACCTTAATCATCTCATTATCTTAATGGGAAATTGGGCTGTTTTTCATGATAACAATCTTTTACACTATTTTTATTGAAAAAAAAAGCATCCTCAAAATTGATAAATTGACTTGTTTTCTTGATGTGATCAACAGGCAGATCGGTGTGGCGTCTGCAGCAATGTCTGTCTTGATTAAGAAGGAGCTGTGCCAAAGCGCAAAGGTTTCAATGTTCCGGTCGGTTAATGTTCCGACTCTCAGCCATTATCACGAGATGTGGGTTGTTGCCAAAAGAATTAGTTCACAAATACAGACGGCTGAAAGGAGTGTCCTTTGTAGGGGGGCGGGGCTTTACCTTAGAGATCGGATGAGGAGCTCGCTCATCTGATGTCCCCCACCATTAAGTAGAGCCAGATGGGGCTCTCCAGAAAGTAAATATATGTATGTATGGATGGATGTAGTATGGATACATAGATGCATGGATGCATGGATGGATGGATGTATGGATGGATGGATGGATGGATGGATGGACGGACGGACTGACGGACTGACGGACTCACTCACTCACTCACTCACTCACTCACTCACTCACTCACTCACTCACTCACTCACTCACTCACTCACTCTGTACATCATTAGTAGTAAGTTCAGCAATGCAAGATGGATGAGGCCATAATGAGCAAACTGACATTTTCTCTTCCAGATAAGGAATGGAGTTCTTGTTTGTGGAACAAGGCGGAAATTAAATGAGACGGGCCAAACCCCTAAAAATATCACCTAGGAGTTTATTTTAGTCAAAACTGCTTTATGGTCCACAAGTGGAGGGAGCAGCTAGAGAAGGGATGTAACAGAGCCAACAGTGTCTGGCTGAAGGGAGAAACACCAGGGGAATTAAAGAGGAACTGAAAGAGAGCGAGGGAGAAAGTGAGCATAATTACAGATGTGCCAGGACGATTTTAGTAAGGGAACTCCATGCATTTCTGAGAGAAGGAAGAGTTTGGCAGGGGAAGGGCAGAGTGTGACTCAGAAAGGCCTGACTGGCCCTGTAAATGTTTCCCAACATGGCAACTGTCTGTTTGCCACAACTCCTTCCAGTTCTCCATCGTACAGATTCCTCAGCTCAGCATTGCAACCAGATACTCACTTTTATCTTCAGCACTTCCTAGAGCATAGGTCAGCAACCCATGGCTCCGGAGCCACATGTGGCTCTTTCATCCTTCTGTTGTGGCTCCTTGTGACTTTG
>JBAMIG010000010.1:8002816-8013879 GCA_037177335.1 Kiunga ballochi | reverse complement strand
GGATGGATGGATGGATGGATAGATGGTGCATACATGGATGGATAGATGGATAGATGGATGGACGGACGGACGGACGGACGGATGGATGGATGGATGGATGGATAGATGGTGCATACATGGATGGATAGATGGATGGATGGATGGATGGATGGATAGATGGTGCATACATGGATGGATAGATGGATAGATGGATGGATGGATGGACGGACGGACGGACGGATGGATGGTTATTAGAAGTGCATTTTGATGAAAGTGATGAAAGTAGTTGTTAATTGAGTGTAACCCGAGGTGTCATTGGGGGGCTGATGAATGTGAAACAAAGACTTTAAGAATAATGTTTACATGTTTGCGGGTTAGTAAAATCTTGGTTAAATACAATATTTACTGTAATTTGATGTTCATACCATTTGCCTTGTTGGGCCTTGTTGCTGGCATTAGAAAGATCTAAGCTAACACCAAAATCAATATCTTTCTTTGTTGCTCTTTCTCACACATACAAATAATATCGAGTAAACAACGTCCTCCCACTCATACCTTACCTACAGACCAGCTACTCTACCCTCGCCCACAGCTCCCACTTTGCTGAATACATGTCTGTCAGAATCACCCACTGTGGGGTAATCCAGGAGGATTGTGGCTTTGTATTGAGACCAGGGGTCACTCTAATTACCTCCAGTGCTCAGCATCCCTCTGTTCTGTTTACTTTGTTTCTGAAATGCTGTCTCTCACTTATGTGGCTAACTTTGGGTCAGTTCCAGGCCCCCCGTCTCTGAACAAAGAGTGTTTTGTTTACATTCTACCCATTGATGGCTCTGATGTTGAAGCCACCACATCAACAAATGAGATGCAAACTAGTAGGTGTGTATTTGGTAAGAAAAACACATGGCATTGACAGAGACAAGTTCTAAAGTTAAGCAAACTGAAGTAAAGAGCTTAGACTTTCTAATAACTTAGTGAGAAAGAATAACTTTTATTGTCTAGTTTTGATTCTTTTCATTGTAGAATAAATTTTTTAATTTATTTTTTAATGTTATTGTAATTTTTAATATGTAATTTTTGCATATATATACCAATAGCCTATATATAACCCACATTCAAGTAGCATAAAGTTGTTTAGGTTTGTTAAGTCATGTCTTATTCTGATTTGACAACATTCCTATGAGCTTCTGGCATCATGAAGTCTTGAGAGTCCTACTAAAGAATCAGCAAAGTAAACATTGAGCTGTTGTGAAGAAGTGACGTTGTTCAACACTTTACATATTTTTACAGAGCTCTTCAAATAGGTGAATTTTAGCTTTTTATCCTGCTGGAGGATGAATTGTCTTCCGTGATGATGCAAACCAAAAGATGTGGTAAGAGTGGAGAGGCAGGCTGCTTGATCATCATTGACTCATTAGAGGTTTCAGAGTTGGAAGCGGGAATGATGACAAAAAATGTATTCAGAAAATGATGAGATTTTAAATATTTTCCATATTCTATGACAAATGTCTATAGCTTATTACTTTTTGTCTACTTGACAATCGAATTATATCAATAGAATAGTTATTATTACAGAATACCATTCAAACCTAAAAAAAAATACTTTAAATCGACTTTTTTTTTTTACTTGGACATTTTTTATCACATATTTTAATAAATTATTCTGTTTGCATCCATCTCGCCCGTTGACTGCTGGGATAGGCTCCAGCCCCCCCCCGCGACCCCGTTGGGGACGAAGCCGTAGATAATAGATGGATGGATGTTTACATCCATTATGATGACTTTATATGATTATTATGACTTTTTTTTATTGTACTTGGACATTTTTATCACATATTATAATAAATTATTCTGTTTACATCCATTATTAATGCGTAGGGTCAGTGCCAGTGCGCCATGAAACCAGAGGAAGAAACTATTTCCTGTTGTGGTATGTCATGTTATTCTAACAATGTTGGCTGCTTGGTGAGATGAAAGCATTAAGCAATAAATCCACGTAGCCCAAAAACCGACAGAGAATGAGTAATAAATCAAAGCAGCAGGTCCTCCAGCGACTGTCAGAAACAAGGCTTTGTGGTCTAAAAAAAACATGAAGGTGTAAAGTTTTAATTAAGTTATATTCCTGCTGAAGAAGAGCAGTTGAATTGTTTTCAGAGCAAAACTGAACAGAAAAGAAAAAGTCTTTAAATTAAAGCAATCCTGCAGGAGGATCACATTTAATCACATGACTATTCAGCACTTAACCCCTGAGACCTGCACGGCTCCATGGCTCCAAGCCAATACCAAATACAGTAGCGTCTCTCATCACCAGGCTGCTGAAGCTGTCGTGGGAAGTGACTGTGAACTTTGTTATGTCTCCTCGGCTCCACGCTGCGTCGCTTTCCGCACGGGGCGGGGTGGCGCACAGCGCGGCGCACAGCGCACCGGCGCACAGCTTCTCTCCCCGCTCTCTGCCCGTCTGCCACAACATAACATGGGGCTGGAGAAGGAAAAATTGGACACAAGCATAATTATGGACGAAGACGAGTTCAACAGATCGATAGAGCCTATTCTAACGAAAAAGGAGAAGGAGTACGCAGCCGCTCCGGATCGGGATCCAAACGACATCAACGTGTATCTCAAGGTAAAAAGTCTGTGGTGAGTGCGGAGGGGGTCGTTATTTGAGCGAATTATCACTTCCTATAGAAATCTATTGTGACAAGTTTTGTTATCCTGTAACAAACTGGTCATCGGTGGTATGAATACCTGGAAGTCGCAGAGCAAACGCGTTAAATCCATCATCTCTGAAACCATTTCCTGGCTGTTTTGCTGCTTCGGTTGTTACTGAACATAATAGTTTGGCCCCTGACTTTTGTGGTCCAACAGGTGGGATTTGAAGATGTCATTGGAGAGCCTGTTTCCACACACAGCTTTGACAGAGTGTGGGTAGGAAGCCACGCCGCGTTTGAGCTGGTCAAATTCATCTTTTACCGCCTACTCACCACCTTGCTGGCTGTGCCTATGGCCTTCATCCTAGGACTGTTGTTTGGACTGCTCAGCTGTGTTCATATTTGGTAAGGAGAAAATCTGCTCTACCTCCTGTTCGGTAGTTCAGGTTGATGATCATTTTAAAACAACGAGTAATGTCATAAAGCACAATTTAAGAAACTCCACAGTGAGATAATTATATACTCAATGGTTATTGGACCTTATACTAAAAGCTAAATTTGAATTCTTTTCTATTCTGGAGCTGCTTCTAAATAACATATGTTCTCTATACACAAACACTGATGTTATTTTTGCAGCTTACATCACATGTAGCCACAGCTACGTTTTGTGTTTATATTTTCTCTTTGGATAATTATGTCACGATTACATCAACGTATGTCTCCACCAGGTGCTTCCAGGTTTTCAAGCAAATTTTGTGTATATGTTCCTGACCGCAACCCAAAGAGTCAATTAACCCAATGAAAGAGTATTTTTTAAAGCCTGCATGTAAGAGCTGAGTGGAAAGTTGGGAGGAATGTCGAGTTTCACTGGTAGCGCGAAGGGAAAATGCCGCTCTTGCTTTGCCGGATAGAAGGCAATAGAAAGCCAGTTTTCTGGCCAGAGTGGGACATTTTTAGATGTAGATGGAGCATGCAGAGAAACTTTTTGTGTGACCTTTCATCACACTGAGGTCACAAGATAAGTTTGATGTTAGGCCAAGTTGCAGGTATTCATCAATGGAGAGCTGAGCTGGGACACAGAGCTGGTCAGTTCATCTGGAATGTAAGGGTGGAAGATCACACGGGGTGGGACATTGCTTCAAAGGAGCGTTCAGAGTCCTAAAATACATTCGAAAAAGCTGCAGGATTCTGTACTGTACAATGAAAGTCTTTGTAGTGGAGCTGCCTCACACAGTGGACAATAACAGGAGCTGCTAAGCACAAGAAAACAGTGTTTAAACATAATAAAAAAACAGTTTTAATACAAAACAAAGCAATAAAACTTTGAAACTTCCTATCGAAATGAAACTAGGAAGGTCTTTCAGTTGAATGGTCAGAACAAAAGTCCCATGGAAACTCTTTTCTGTGGTTTTAACTCACCTAAAAGTTGTTTTATACAGCAAGATCAGTGGGTTATGTTTAATCTTTGTGAACTGCTTGGGTTACCATGGTAATCAATATAAACACAAGCTCATCTGGAGGAAGTTAGGCTGTAAATACCCTTTCTGTGTTGATTATCATGTGAGTTATATGAATTCTCTGGCATTTTAAATGCCAACATGTTTAGCTATACAACAGTAACGCCACCAAAGATGTATAGTTAAGAGTGTGTGTGAGCAATCTGCCTAAGGTCAGTTGGCTAACGTGTAACATAATTTACATATCCTTCATTACGTAGAACTATATGAACCTGATGCTTTCTGTGTCAGGCTTTCATGTAAAATTTTGCAATCCTTCTTGCCTTCCATCAGCTCTCCTCTTCATCTAATCATGCCCATATTGCTCCCCCAGATCTCCCAGTTCTTCTCTTTGACACTATGGAGAGCGGCCTCTTCCTCCCAACCAATCAGGAAAACCTGATCTAGTGTTTTAGCTTAGCTCTGTTGGTCTTGTAAAAAGAACCCCTCAGAACTGTGTTGTGACTAAATATCTTAAAATGATTTTACTTCTAAATGATCTTTCTGAAAGGGGGAATGTTACTTACTTCCTCCCACTACCGACATAAAAGCTTAATGCCCTGCATGTGTTGGCTTTGTCTCTGCAGGGTGGTGATGCCCTTCATCCAGAGCGTGATGACGTTCTTACCGTCAGTGCAGACGTTATGGAGGAGTCTGACAGACGTGTTTGTAACGCCGCTCTTCCACAGCATGGGGAAGTGCTTGTCCTCCATTCAAGTGCAGACTTCAGAAAACTGACACGGACATCTATCTGTCCCAGATGAGCAGAAGAGCTGCGGGATGGACTGTAGTCCACAGATAAACATTGGCATGATTTCACATGTTTTGATTAAAGTTAATTATGGAAATAGGTCAATTCATGCCTCAACCATCTAGATTACAAGCTGTAACACCAGGTTGTTGTTCTATAAGTATCTAGTAAATGGTTTTTCCCTTGATTTCTTTGTATTAACTGGGAACCACATATACATTAAAATGACATGTAGATCCACAAAAATGTGGCTTTTAGATGCTGTTTAAAGGTTTACAAAGAGCTCATGTGTATTACACCCAGAAAGATTGTTTGCTGTCATCCATCACTGTGTAATTGAGTTACTGAATCAGTTGGTTGTCATACTGCTGATATGCTGACAGATGGAATATTTTTTGTTTCATGACTATGTGTTGTACAGCAGCTAGAAGCTGAGTCTATTGAGCTGAGTATCCGTGGTTGTAGAGAAGTTTATTTTAATACAAAATGCTGAGTTGCAGCTTGTTGCACATTTGCAGGCTTATTTAACTGTAGCTGATGTGTAGATATTAGACCCACAATGTTGACTTTTATTTGGACCTATTTAATTATATAAGTACATAATGAGCATTACTGTTAATTTGGGGTAGGGGCTGGGTATTTCTGACATACAAATAGTGACATAAATAAATTAAAAATCCGGGGAGCAGATTACAGTTTAAGGTTGGTTTGTTTGCTCTATGCTCCAACACATCTCCAATTGAGGGGAAACAGATGAGCAATGTGATTTTTTTTTGTTTGTTTTCCCTTTTTGCAGTGGGGTTTGATTCTATGGGTTTATATAAAAAAAAAGCCAGCACAATCATAGTTTTCAGCTTTTTCTATGTTCTTCTGTCATCACTAGAACAAGCCCACCGTGGACTCGGTCTAAAATTAGGCAATCATGTTGAAAGTGGATTTTCTGAGGCTGATTCGGATCAGCAATAAGCTAAAACATCAGAAAGCCTGAGTATTTTTGTCATTAGCAGCAAGTTGCTAGATTTATCTGTGCATTGGTGCCGTACTACAGGGTGTAAAAGGGATCAGGTCTCTAATTTCCGTATGCCATTGGCCAATATCTGTAGCAGGAGGAAGTACGTGTTATCCATGGCTATCCATGTTATCCTAGTATTTATTGTTACTTAAAGGTAAAAGCAACTGAATCCATGGATAAAGCTTCATTCAGATGATGCGTGAGATGATGCTTTGCTTTGTGTGCAGCATTTAGTTGTACATTTAGATCATTTATGCAATAAAAATGTGGGAAGAGATGTTTTTATGTAGCACTTATCAACCTCAGATCAGCCCAACTACTGATTCCTCAAATGTCATTCAGATGTTTTAAAAAGATGATATGACCGATGACATTTGTTAAAGCTACTTTAACCAACTTGGATTTCTGTTTCCTGAAAGGTTTTTAACTTGGAGCTCTGCTACAGTAGGCTGAATCGTTTTTTTTTTATGTGCAAAATAAAGATCTTTTCTCCTCTAGGTAATTCTTCTGTGTGGCTTCTCCTTTCTGTCACAGGAGATTAGTGTGGTTGTGATATGCAGCTTAGTGCCAGAAAGGTCTCGTAAATCTCTTTGCTGAGGTTGCATAAGACATTTTTCCTGTACATAGATGAGGTGTGGGTTGATGGAACATCACCCGAGGCTTTGCTGTTAGACCTGCAGGCCTGCACAGTGTTTGTACTCCACTTACGGTACGCTGCTGCAGAGAATGTTTCTTCAGAAGGAGGACTCTTGTGTTTTGAGCTTTATGTACACAAATTCCAACTGTTTTGATGATCAGCTTAATGTCGCATTTTCTAGTTTGACAAATGAATCCAGATGCAATAAATACAGAAGGTGGGAGAATGCACCGGTGTAGGGGCTGACTGACTGTCCCTTCTGGTTTTGGATGTCTTGCTGCTCCACCTTGCATTGATGCATGTACCTGTTCTAAACGTAGCTGCCCAAAGAAAAGGAATGTGTTCTTTTTGAAGAAACTCAACAGATGTGTGAGCGCTCAGACGTCAAGCAACAAAAATATGCAAGGAGTGTCAAAGAGTTTGATGTACATCCTGACCTTTGCCTCTCATCTGTGATCTGGTATGCACTTTAATAAAAAAAAAAAAAAAGACAGAGAAAAAGTCCAAAAACGGAATTACTATTGTAAAAGTACAGAAATATTTACTATAACCTCTGGATACCCTGATGAAGGGTTCAGGATCAGGAGTCTTCAGCAGCTGTCTGAGCTATTGTAGCAACACATTGATGGTTTGATGGTTTACTGATTATTTATTTATTGATGGTTTACTCCTAAATCTTTCTCTGCTTTTCAGTTTTCTGCAATGACAACCAAACAGATCAACTGTTAGTATCAACTTGTAATAATAAAGTTCTGACTAATATCATAGATAGGGTTCTAAATTAACTAATACTAAAGGCAGTTTAGGGTTAACTTAAGTGAGAATCAGTGAAAACTTATACTGCCTGGTTTAGCAGCAGAACAATGATGCAAATTGTTTCTGTTATTTGCATATGACCACATTTCCCATGAGCACAAGTGCAGCCAAATGAGAAGAGACGTTGAAACAAAGTGTTGGTGTCAAAAGAAAGAGGTGACATTGATTAGATGGAGCACAGAACATTGCTGGTTTCATGAAAAGAAAGAAAGTGGGTAAGGGGGAAAATAAGTGATTAAACAGGAGGTTAGACCCATCAAGAGATACGGTAGGATGCAAAAATACAGATACGGAGGCAAATATCTACACTGGTTACGTTTATATGAGAGTTTTAATTACAGATAAAAGTTAAATCTGCTTTAAAGGGATGAAAATTGATATTTTTGGTATATTTGTTTGAGTTATTTCTGGTCTTTCTGCACATGGTTGATACTTTGTCCCATTACAATGACGCACATGCGCAGTGCAGTTTTCAGTATATGTAAATACATTCACCCTTTGTCCAATCAAAACCATTCCCAACCCACTGATCAAAAGTAAAATTAAGAGGTAAAAAAATTATTCCCATGTAAACTTCCATTTGGAATGAGTACCTTCATGTAAATTTGAAAGAAAATACTTTAATTTTTATTCATTTATTTATTTATTTTATTTTCAGCTTAGTTACCTATGTGTGCCCAGCTAAACCACCGTGATCCATGGTGCTTTGGGTTCAAATTGACCTGTTTATGAGTATATTATGGGTAACTAGTGCATCTAAGGCACAATTACTTGTGAAGAATTGGTAGAGTATTGGTAGAGTTGTATCTCAGTTTGAAGGAAGTCCTTGTTTTATGTCAACAGGTTTTTGTTTGTTTCTTTGCATTGTGACACTATCTCCACTAAGAACATGTTGACAGCTGTGATTACTTTAAAAAAGCACAAACAAGTTTATATCTGTCTCCACTGCTGACACAGGGACAGATTTGGTTTTGTAAGGAGGGGCAACATAAAAATGCATGACATACTGAGCAACTATAATAAAATGTAAAAAATGCAGAGGGAAAAAAACGTGATGTGACAAAGACTTCAAACTTTCCAAGAAATTACATTTTTAATTCTGAAAACACAATTTTCTGCTAATAAATATCATGCAAGGGAAGATGCTGTTTATGCTTTCACTGTGTCCCTGACTGACCCATCACCCCTCCTGCATACTGCTGGGGCTCTCTATTAAATGTTGCTTAAACCACTACAGCAGAGATGAATACTGTACTTCTAATCTCCTAATCTCCTATGTGTACAAGTACTCACCAGAAAACAGATCACATGCTTTCTGCTGTGTGTAAATCAGTCAGTCACACCATCAACTGGACATTCTTCTATTATTGATCAATTATTGATCAAAGTTTCTCTGCCAAACCGGATAAGAAAAGTTCATGCAGCTGCCTGGAGAGGCAAAAGAAAAACAGCTAAAAGAGTTTAACAGAAAGCAGAAAGGAAAAAGAGAACAATTATTTACACAATTCTGAGATCAACAAAACATTTTCCAGCTCATTGACAATAATTAGTGTCATTTTTTGTTAGTTTTATTTATTTTATTTTTTTTAAAAGCTATCTTTTTAGTTCAACAGCAAGAGTTTTTCTCAATAAGCTCAGTTATATCAAAGACCAGTTTCTGATATCAGAGGTAATAGCCCTCTGTGCAACTCTGTATCTCCTTGCTTTATATTTATTACTAGGCAAAAACCATCTATTTCTTTTGGACCCTCCTAAAAAATATCCATTTCATGGCAAGAATTTTTTTTGTCCATTTCTCACTTGGTAACTGAGTTAAAAAAAACTGTTCATCATCTAAATGTTTAGATGATGAACAGAAAAAGGAGAAATATATTAAATGATGACAATATTCCTATACATTTACACATGCAGAAAAAGTAGCCGAGAAATGTTCAGTGCATCATGGGACATCTTTATGGCAGAATAACTAATTGATGGCTGAACCACCTCTAACTTTAAGATCTATTAAAAAGAAGGTGTTAAGCTTGATCTTAAAGGCAGAGAGGGTGTTTGCCTCCTGTACCAGCTGTAGCTCAGGTGGAAGAGCAGTTGTATTTTCAGCCAGAACGTTAGGAGTTCAATTCCAGGCTTCCCCTGGCTACATGCTGAAGTGTCCTTTGGCAAGACACTGAACCCCAACTAGCCCCCTGATGTGCCTATCGGGGTGTGTGTGTGTGTGAATGGGTGGATGTGGCTACATAGTGTAAAGCACTTTGAGTGGTCGCTAAGACTGGAAAGGTGCTTTATAAGTATGAGTCCATTTACCATTTACCCAGAGCTGAGGGCCCTGATAGCAGAAGGCTCCTCCTCCTATTGTACCATTGAGACTCTGTGAATCTAAATCAGACCTGAAGTCAGAGAGCAAAGTGTTTGGAATATATGGAGCTAAGAGATACTTTATATATAATGAAGGTTGATCATGAACAGCTATATATGAGGAGGAGAATTTTAGTCAGTAGCAGCACAAAGTTCCCACAGATCATGTACCTGTCATCATAAAGTGAAGTAGTGAGCCCTCAGGAGAAATCACACGCCAACACCTTCTGAGTTGACTGCAGTGTGCCGCACTCAGTCAAAAACAGTACACTATGCAAGTTTCCCATTTGGAATAATTATCAGCAGCTCACTGTAAAAACAAGTTTGTTCTCATGCTGCAGATCTTCTCCAGTCTGACAGAGAGAACGGCGTGTCCTCCTTAAGGCTACAACAGAATTACATCTTCATTTCAAACAGGTGCATATTTTGATTCTTTGCCACAAAATTTTTAACAGGAATAAACAATAAAATAACTCATAGAGGTTTTCCCAGCAATAAGAAAAGCTAAATGGTTCCCAAAACTTACAAATAATAAGAGGAAAATAATTTCTTCAGCATAACATTATCAACATCTCTCAAGTTAAATTTTTTTCCGATTGGCAACAAAACATTGATTATTTTCTTTTTTATTGATCATTTTGTCTGCCTGCGTTTTTTAAAGCATTTACATCAGTCCGAGATCAGGCTTTTCTTCAGACTGACTGATGTTTTCCTCCAGGTCTTATGAAGTCATCTTTTCTCATAATGTCATTAACTTTGAAATGGTTGCTTTTCTCACATGCTAATTAATAAAGGACATTCATTGAATTGAATTGAATTGAATTGAATTGAATTGAATTGAATTGAATTTATTGTCACATGCAAAGTTATACAGTGTACAGCCCGCAGCGAAACTTGTTTCAAGCCAAGATTACACATAACATGCAAACAACACATGACAAAAACAAGCTTAGGAGCAGCCCTGGTCCGGCGCTCCTTTCAAGGTTGGGGAGAAAAATAACCACATAAGGAGATTATCTGAGGAGAGAAAAAATAGCTAAGCATCCTATTCAGCATAACTCATACGCAGACTATACTTGAAAAAAACAACCAACCCCTCAACATTAAACCACATGTAAGAACAATTTCACGCGACAAGGGTAAGGGCAGTGCAGGTCCCCAGCATGGTGTTTTCACTACTTTCTTTCACCACACAAAGACCACACCCCATGTTGGAGCGATTCTATGTTTCTTTAATGACACAAAAACATGTAGTATTTCTACCCAAAGGCTATTTTCCCCTTTGTTTGGTCACAGACAGATAGATAGATAGATAGATAGATAGATAGATAGATAGATAGATAGATAGATAGATAGATAGATAGATAGA
>JBAMIG010000010.1:7978797-7990796 GCA_037177335.1 Kiunga ballochi | reverse complement strand
GATTATCAAGAGGATCTCTGTATATACATATATACATGAAGATCTTCTTGACAGAGCAAATTTGCTCAGCACAGTATGGCAGCCAGACCATCATTCTGGCTGCTGAGATGCTGGACAAGACATGTTAAAAAAAAAAAAATAAATAATGAGCAAGTTTTGTTAACTGTAACATGTCCTGAGCACATCTGAGGCATAAATGGTGGTTTGACATAATCTGGTTAGTCCCCCGGCCTCATAGTGAGAAGGTTGCTGGTTTGGGCCTTGGCTCTGACCTTTCCATGCAAAGTTTGTTCTTCCCGTGAGGTTTCTCATTGGCTTTATCGCGCTGTCCAAAGGCATGCGTGTTAGAACCCCAAATTATTCTTTGGTGTGAATGTGTGTGTAATTGGTTGTGTTTCTGTGATGGCCTGGCAACCTGTCCAGGGTGTACCTCCCTGTAACTTAATGATTGCTGGGACAGGTTCCAGCTACCCAGGACCCTGAATTGGAATAAACACTACAGATAATGGATAGATGGTTTGACATAATATGGTGAATTCTTTGAAGTTATTCTGAGTCAATTGCACAAAGGGCTCACCAACATTTTCACCTGTCTACCTTCTTCTTCAGGTGGACTTTGAGGATATCATCGCAGAGCCTGAAGGGACGTACAGCTTTGACAGTGTATGGAAAGCCAGCTTCACCACCTTCACTGTCACCAAGTACTGGTGCTACCGGCTGCTGACGGCGATCGTCGGCATCCCCCTGGCAGTGATCTGGGGAATCTTCTTCGCCATCCTGTCCTTCCTGCACATCTGGGCCGTGGTGCCGTGCATCAAAAGCTACCTGATTGAGATCCACTGCATCAGTCGTGTGTACTCCATCTGCATGCACACCTTCTGCGACCCGTATTTCGAGGCCATGGGCAGATGCTTCAGCAGCATCCGAATCCGCACATCCAAGGAGGTGTAGCTTCAGACAACACGAGGAGAATTAAATGAAAATTGTGAGGGGGGAGGGGGGGGAGTTTTGAGCAACGTAAAATGATAAAAGTTGGAGAAAGAAAATGTTAGATTTCTGGAAATGAGAATAAAAGATGGAGACTTTCCAGAGAGGGCTGGGACTGTTGTGTGGGGATGGCACCTGATCCCAGCTGTTTCTTTCTTTGTTGTCAGAGTTGTCAATTTTTTTGTTTGTTTGTTTGTTTGTTTTCTCACTGTAATCGTTTTCAAGCAGGCACTCGGTTTTCATATCTTAGATTCCTTCCATTTGTACTGTTTCTGTGGAAGTATTGCTTGTTTCTGGAGAAGAGGGGATGTCAGGATCTACCACATCTACCTCTTGTGCTTGTTTGTGGTGGGTGTTGTGGGTGGTGGTGGTGGAGGGGGGGGGGGGGGTGTGAGCTGCAGTTTGGGTGGGTTGGTCAGATAATGAGGGTCATTACGGTCATTACTCCAGACACAAAGCAAATTATGCTTTGTTCTATGTGACTCAGCAAAAACATAAAGCGACAGCTAAATTCTCTCCCTGGCCCTTCATCACTCCCCACTCAACAAAACGAAGCCTCCCCCCCTCCTTTCCTCCTCCCTCTGCTTTCCAGCAGTCTGACACACTGAACCTGCCCTCTCGCCTGCATGCACCCTCATCCCTATCACCGTCCGCCACGGCCGCCATGACACCCGATGGTGCAGTAACCCATAACCTCCAATCAGTCACGCTCTGTGCCGCCATTCTTACTTCACCTCTGCTTTCTTACCATCACCTTCTACAACTGGGATTGTGTGATGGAGAATGTTAATATTTATCTTTTTTTTTTATTTCATTTGGGTTTTGTAGACAAACTCAAAGCTTTTTGTTCTTCACATCATCGGAGCCTCACAGTTAACTCTTTTTCTACTCTGTGAACATGAAGAACTTGGAGTTGTTCTTTGTTTTTGATATCCATACATAGTGTGGCTGCTTATATAGAAAGCAATGGCCTCGTTCCAGTGCATTAATCTATAGGAAATGCAGATTATTGCACTGGAATTAAATCAATGTGAGGTGGAATGTGATTTCTTTTAGATTCATTTTTCTGCTCTGCTTCTTGACTGTGGATGTGATGCAAGAAAGCATCTTGCCCACAGGATGTTGGGTGAATCCAGGGTTGGATGGGGTTATGTTTTACAACGAGCTCGCTTTGACTGCCTCGCCACCTTCCGTGTACCTGCTGTCTTCTCACAAGAATGATAATATCACAGCACCTTTTTTGGCTTGAAATGAGGTTTTAAGCTCTGGAGGTGATTTTGTTTTTGTAAAAAAATGATATATTTTTCTTTTTCTTGCTTGTACTGTAGAGTATCACGCTGTGCACATTAAAATTTAATATAATCCTGTGTACATTTATTTCTTTTTTTTAAAAACTTTTCTTTCTTTTATCACCACTGTGGATGTGTGGAAGTGATTACTATCATGCGTCCTTTTGAGAATGATCAAACTTAACAGTAGCGTTTCTGTTCTTTGACTTGTGATATTGAGTCATAGCTAATCTAATTGTGTGATGATTCACTGTAGATACATGTGGTGACTGCTTTCATTCATGTGTACTGCGGCAACCATCCACATGCTGCTTTATGGAAAAGCGAAAAGAATGAAAATTGTGCAAGTATGACGCCGAAGTGACCGAAAAAATCTTTTCCAGCAACAGCCTGTCGGCAAAATTTGTGTCTCAGTCCGTTTCACGAAGCCCTGCAGTCCTGCTCATAAAGTACACAGGCATTTCCCCGCCTTGCTGGTGCAAGGTTTCCATGGTTACACAAGAAACAAACAAAACTAATGTTCATGAGGTTGGAAGCCAACTAGATTTGGTTTACTAAAATAGCAGATCCATAATCAAACTTTGATTTTGGATGTTCATCTTTATATTTCAACAGTTACTTATAAATATTTTACAACACTTGCAAGGTTTATTGCAGAAACCAGGAATAATTTTCAGTTTGTGATCATTCATTTTGAATATTAGTGACTACATGTTGACAGAAAACACCCATGTGAGACCAAAGGGTGTCATCTGATACTTTGAGGGCATCCCACCTTCCTATTGAATGTCATTCATCAGAGCAGTATTAATAAAGTTCAGCACTGGGTCCTGTACCTCTTTCTTAAGTCTGGGCTTTTTTTTTTGTAGGTCAGTCTGTCTCCTCTACATGAAACTAGAAGTAAAATTGGCTTAAAGAGAGCAGGAGAAATAAAAACATAAATATGGCTCTGTTACAGATGAGATGGTGAAAGGTCAGAGCTTTAGGACCCTTAGGCTGGAGCTACAGACTGCTTCATGTGTTTCTCTACATTTTACCCAGTGCATGTTTGGAAAGATTATATCATAAAAATATCATTTATCTTTTATTTTCAAAGCGTTTTGCTGTTTCTTGTGTCTCTCTTTGAGCGTTACTTCTGCTTTTATGATGCAACATCACACTCTAGTGGCATAAAATGAGAAGTGCAACTGAATGAGAAGCATGAAACTCGTCGTGTTGATGTAGTTTAGAAATTATGCAGTATTGTGTCAGGGGAAATTGTTTTTATATATTGTCAAGAAAATAAGAAAATTTTAATTCATTTACTTAAACAAGCAAACAATAGAAAAGCAGAAATTATTGCAAAACAGTTTAAATAATTGTAAGAAGCCTAAAAGTCTGGATTTATTCAGTAGTATCTTTGGAAAGGTTTCCAAATGTTCTGAAGAAATTCTGAGAAGCTCAAACAAAGTCATGTTCTCTGTGGAGATGATCCAATTTTCATCAATAAGGTTGAGGTTTGGGCTTAAAGGTGAGTCATCCCTCCATCAGATCTGATGGAGTGAAGCATATCTAACCCTGTTCTCCATTTCGACAGGAGGGTGCGTTTGCAGCCACTTCCATGAGGACCATTTGTGAGCTTCACTGTTTACAGGCTTGTATCATCCTTCCCTGATGTTCCTCATGCGCTGAGGGCAGTTTTTTTTATATATATTTGATTGTGAAATTGTTTTTTTTTTTTTAAATAAATGAAGGTTAAAAAGAAATAAATATGTGATATTTTTTTACGTGCTGGAGGCAACAATTTTATTTTAATTAAGTCGCAAGTTATAACACTGATTCATCCATTGTGTTAGAATTATTTTATTTTCTTTTGGGAAGATTATGAAGAAATTATTCTGAAAATGCTTAACGAATGAAAACTCAGAAAACGGTGGGAATAAGCGCTGAACTGAAAAAAAAAAAACTAAAAAGCAGCTAAGGTTAGTAAAACTGAGTGAGATTAAGAAAGTCTACAGAACAAATTCAGCAAACAAAATACTGTATATAATTCAAGCCTTTCTGCACTTCAGTGGTGTGGTGGTCAGGTAGAAATGATGGATGATGAATGAATTGGGAGCAAAATGAGTGAATGATATAGATGAAAAACCCACAACTCACTCTGTAACAATCCACTGATTAATCATATTTATGATAAAATAAGATTTGCTTATAAAAATTAATATGTATTTTTATTTGATCTTTAGTATTTGTCATCTGAAAAGACATAAAGTGTAGAAATGTGGAGCATAGATTATATAAATGATTTGATGGGTACAATATTACTTCCTATCTGCATGGGGATCGCAGTTGTACACCAAAACAAGAGAAAACTTTAATTTGGTTCTCAAATTTCTATCAAAGCGACCTACATTATTATTATTGTTGTCAGAAAGCACTATATTCAGACTGCCTCATACTTTTCATAATATTGTTTATTTCATTTTATAGATGTGTTTTTATGGTTGATGCAGACACATAGAAAGCCTGCAGGGAAATCGCATGCAGTAATATCAAACCATCAAACTGAAAATCGTATTTTGTTTTGTTTTCCAGCTGCATAAGCTAGATGTGGTCAAAGTGGGAGGTGACCACGTTAACAGATAATTCAAACATGAGGTAGACGTCTGATCTCCCCACCTGAGTTCATAATGACTAAGTCAGTGTGTCAGTGGAAAGGTTGAGGCCAGGTGACATAAACATTACAGCTTTCAACACCTGTGAAAGGAGGGTTATGGGATCAGCAGCTGTTTCCTCTCAGAGCAGAAACATCCACAGAGATCCTGTGTGATTTATAGCCATCATAATAGATCAAGAAGACATTTCCTTTCCCTGAAGTTAATATTTAGGAGTTTGCTTTCACATTTACTGTATTTCAGCTTGGTAGACTTTTTTAGGTAAAACGTCACCAGATGTGATTTAATCAACTTTCTGGCCACTGATCCCCATACACATCCATACTGCAGAATATTCAACCAAGAAGCCGAATTTTTTTCTTTTCAATTGTTCTTTTTGGCTTGTTTTGGCCATTTATTCAGGTTAATATGTTCGGCTGTTTAATCTGCAACAACACCCCCATGCAGATAATAAAAGTTGATATTATATCATTTCAAAATTGGAAACTTGATTATATGTTTAAAAATATCTCAAATTGGTATTTTAGAACAGTCAATCACCAACATATAACCTACATACAAAAATGCTTTTTAATGTTGCTGAAAAATTATGTTATTTTATATTTTATTTATGAGATAATCTTTTATATGGAATCTATATAAAATACAGATTCTATATATCTATGGTGGTAATCCGGTCTGCTGAGCTTTAAGTTCCGAGCTCGTCAGTCAGTCTTTGTTGGACCTCTTTAATGAATGAACAATCCCTCTAGCCCTTCCTGGTCCTGACTCAGCTAGTTTTGCTCCATGCCTTGGACTCAGTATTTAAAGACTTGGTATGGTCCTGTCAGTTTGTCTGTCAGTATTAAACCATTCAACTCTGCTTCTGTCTTAGAGGTCCTTCATATGAATTTTCAGACACCATGACTCAGCACATAATCTACTAATCAATTTTTAATGTTCAATTGTAAAGAAATGAACATTTTACCATTTTATTCTTTTTTTTCCATCCTGATAGTTATTCAAGTCAATAGCCAAATGTAAAGTTTTTTTAAATTTTATTTAGTGAGCTATTTTGTGTAGTATTTTGACCCGTTATATCAAGTGATCAGCAACAGAAAGCTTGCCAGTTCTTCTCATTCCCTCTCGCTTACTCTAATTTTACAATGGCCCATAGAATCTCAACGTCTCAGCTTCAGTATTCATTGGACTGTGTAAGTAACGTGGATGGTGGAGAATCATGGTAATTTGAATAATGCATGACACTATTTGTCACTAAGGCAAGGCAAGTTTATTTTTATAGCACAATTCATAGTGATTTACATGCTGAAAGCATTACATCGGGGTGCAGGAAGCACTAAATCAGACTTTGAAAATAATTAAACAGAAAGAAAAAAGTAAATAAATAAAACTTCTGCAACTGCTATTGATGACGTATGCAATTATGAAGGGGTGTCACAATTCGTAGGGCTGACTTTTCAGCCCAACCTGTTGTAGCGCTGTTTGAAGGGATGAGGAGCAAAGGGCAGGGGTAGGGGTAAGAATGAGGAATCGGATTGGGCCTAAATATTATAGTTCTTGTTAAGAACTTACTGGTTTTCCAGGATATCAAATAGAGTTCTGCAATTTCTTTTAGTGCAATCCACTGGTCCAGCAGACTATTACACAAGTAGTGCTATTTAAAGCCCAAATCACACTAAAATATGGTATTAAGTTGACAGACTGATGACTGACCCATTTGCTAAAAATCCTGTGTTCCTGGACATGCGAGTACTTAAGAACCAGGGGTGACAGCTCTGCCCCTCTTGATCTGCACATGCAGCCACACCTCTCATCAGTTTACCTGCCTTCACTTGCTGCTTTCACCTGCTCACCAATTAAACCAATAAATATGCAGTGACTTTACTTACTCTTTACTACATTACAGACGGTGTTCGCCCTCATCCCTGACTCCATCCATCCATCCATTTTCTACCGCTTGGTCCCTAACAGGGTCACGGGGGGGCTGGAGACTATCCCGGCTGTAAACGGGCGAGAGGCGGGGTACACCCTGGACAGGTCGCCAGTCGATCACCGGGCCATCCCTGACTTTCCAGCACTTATTTCCAGGCTGTCAGTTTTAGACCTTATCGCTACCTAGGGTTGCCACCGTTGTGTTCTCACAATCCCCAGTGTTTCCTGCCTGCCCTGTTAGTCACTTGCTTACATGTTTATCCAGTCATAAATATTTGTGATTATGATCATTGTACACTGTGAACAGTCAGTGATCTGCATATTCACAACAGAAAGACAACAGTGTTTACCATGCAGTACTTTACGTTGTGTGCGCATGTATGTGTGTGTGTGTGTGTGTGTGTGTGTGTGTGTGTTATTACGACACATAAAAAATCTTGTTCATTTAAGCTTTGGTCTTTTTCTTATCTATAATGTAATATACTGATGATTCAGACTTGAAGCAGAAAAAAGTGAAGTCATGAAATGATGCCCTGATCTTTCAACAATGTACCATCACTGCATGAGAAACCTTTCCCATAATCAGGCTCCTTAAGGCCATGAGGGCTTAGGGGTTTCTTTAAAAAGCATTTTTACTCAACAGAATCAAACACAATGACGTCACCATTTAGGGTCTGGGGAGAATTCAAGTCAGACTTTGATGCAGGTTACAAAACATGCACAACTAACTAAAGAACAAATAGAAGCAGATGCAAGAAATAATGTCTTTAAAACCAAAGATCATTTTTAAAAAATTGAAAAACAGAGCAACAAACATGATAGTCAGAAGCAATATTACCTCAACAGGATATAAACAGAGGAACTGGAAGAGAACCAACTAAGTCAAGGAGTAAATATTATACACAGGGAGTGGTTACAGTACAAGCGACTCCAGGTGTGCAAACAAGGAACCAAGAACAGGTGGTAATCTGGACAAGGAAGGGGAACTTAAGTTAACTAAGATGGGAGACATGCTAAAATAAATCCTGAACATATGTGAAAAACCAAAGATCAAGACGAACACACAAGAAACAGAATATTTTTAACATTCAAAGATCAGGACAACCTCCAGACAAAAACAAATAAAGTTGAATGGATCTACATTTAGATTTCATTTGGAGACAAAAAAATAACTCAAAACAGTCAGAGTTCAGACCGAGGACCAAGGACGTTTATTATATATATACAGTATACACATATTTATCCCAGGAGACAAGATGAGACGGCAGAAGCTTTTTATCCCATGACCACAAATTAATTTAATTACATGCATCTGACCAGGATTATTTTTTACTGAAGTTTAAGTCAGCTTAACAGGATGTGTTCAGGCAGAAGAGAAAGCTTCACCAAGCTCTTAGCTCATCTAGGCGGCCTCATCCACATGTTTGTAATGTAGACAAACAGATCAACGAAATGCATTCATTCATTTTCTATACAGCTTATTACAATGAAGGGTCGTGGATATCTGGAGTAATCATTGAGCAAGAGGTTTCCAGTCCATCCCAGGGTTTACCAATAGCAATGAGTCTTTAAAAAAAATACAAAAAACAGACGGTGAGAAAATCCAAGATTTCTATCATTTTAATGACAAAGTGAGGGACAAACGTCTCCTAACAACCTGTTTTCACTGTGCCAACGCCCAGTGAGCAATCTCAGGTTTGATCAACAGAAATGACTCATAAACCACTTGAAAATAAATACAACATTACATATTGGTAGTATAAATTTAGCCATGCATTCACATTTAGCAGGTTTCCAATACCTGAACAGTTTATTTGAAGGATTAGCAAACAAGCAATTTGTAGAAGAACACTGACATCATTTCAGTACTAATCCCTCCATATCTGGACAATACAGAAGCACCTTTAAAGATCCTACAAACATCCAATTCATTCATCCTTTCATTAAACATATACTAACTTAGCCCTTTAAACATCTCTAACATGCTCATCTCACACAATTTTTCTCTTTGGCTTTTAACAAGCTGAATTGTTGGAATTTGTGATATTTTATTTTATTTTACTTTTAACTGTTTTAGTGGCCAGTCATGTTTTTTTTTTTTTTTTTTGTAATACTTCTTAGTTTTTTTTAAAACAGTTTTTATCACCTAAAGCACTTTGGTCAACTGTGTTGTTTTAAAGTGCTAAATAAATGAAATAGAGTTGTTTTTGGAGATGTTAATTATGTGGAACCGACCAGATCTGATGTCATTAATAGCACCTGGACCAAAGTTTCTTTCTGGTGTTAGATGCCAGAGGAGACTGGTTGTAGATTATAAAAATGTAACAGGAACTCAAATCACTTCTGATTCAAGCAAAAGTACCCAAAATACCACTGATGTTAAACCTTGAAGCAGATAAGCCACAGCAGCAGTAAAGGAAAACCGAAACCGCTCTGGTCTGGTGTTTTTTCCTTACTTAATCATTCTTAAGTGTTCATTTATTCTGTTTCACATCCTTGTTGAATCTGAAAAAGTTTTATTCTTCATGAGTTCATCATCAGAAGTCCAGTTCTTAAAGCCCAACCCGATAACCCCAAAAGAACCAGGGAAGTCTTTCATCCCAGACTTTTTTCATAAAACAGGTTTAGATCATTGCTATATAGCTACAAGTTAAAACAACAAAATCACATTTTCACAAAAAGTCTTCCAAAAAAGCCACAATCGACCCAGATTGTTTTGTTTTCTGTTTGAAGTTCTGACCTTTGCAGTACTTTGTGTTAGTTTCCTTTGCTGTGTCATTAAACACACAGTGTTCATGAGAAAGTGTTACAGTACTACAATCAATTTCCCAAAGGGACATTTCACTCTCTTTTATGAATAATGGGGAAATCTTTCCACCTCAAAGTTAAGAAATTAAACATTTCTTTCCAGCATTTTTCTACAATTAAATGTTCAAAACATTTTGAATGCACAAAAACCTCCTTGTTTGTTGCAGCAAATTATTTTTGGTGCCTGCTGCAGAAGGTCGACATCGGTGGGCGCTGACTGATTGCACATGTGCCATTGACAGACATCTGCAGCTAAAACATCTAAGCGTTTTCCTAAAACAAGTTTCTCGAGTCGTAGCATACACAATACCCTCTGTGTTCTCCAGCATGTCTTTTCCTCATGTCCTTTCAAACAACAAACCCACAGGGAAGCTGCTGCTGGTCGGCTTTGTCCCAAGCCCACACACAGCAAGCTCCCCGGCCTGCAGGGCATCGTTTCAATTTTCCTTTACTTTTTTCCATCTAAGATACCAAACTTGAGTTAAAATGAATCTTTTTTCTATTTATATTGAAAATATGTATCACCTGCACACAGCATAGCTCTCTGGCTGGCTTTTTATACACAGGCCACATGAGTCATTTACTCAAGAAGAACTTTAACTTCATAAAACATAACTGAATTAGGACATGGTTCTGTAATCTGTGTGGTTGTTTTCAGCCTCTTTGGGAACTTCTGTGCTCTGAACAATGAACAGAATGCAAAACAACTATTGTATTTTTTACTATGTTGTATTGAAAGAGAGAGATCTCTTTGTAACGAAAGGAAAACAACACTCCACACACAAAACCCACATCCACCATTTCAGAGTATTAGTCTGGGCAGTTTTTGGCATCACACTTCTTCAGCTGTTGCAGCAGTTGATGAAGAGGATGACATCAAGCATGAGGAAGGCTGGCACAGATCCACCGCCTGTGGCTCAGTGTCTGCCACATGAGTTTCTTTACAGATGTTCCTGCCTCGAGCACACCTAGTCGCTGACTGCACCCTGTGGCAATGACTGGTCCAGCTCCATGCGGTAGACATTTAACTGTTTAACATGTCTGTCTGATGACTGCCACATTTAGTTCCTGTTAACTGACTGGACTTGTTTTTGTTGACACACTCTTGGACACAATCTTGATCATTTTTGCTTTTATGTGCATTTTTATTTGACTTATTTAAAGGGTCATAATACACATATAAGTTATTTTACAAAGCACAACCTGCTGGCACTGTGCTTCACCATCCAGGCTGTCCTAATTCTTGCTGGAATAGACCAAAGAACTTGATGGAAATGTATCTCAGAGACTTTGCTCCGCATGGAAATGAAGCATCACAGAGTTCCTGCAGATTTGCCGGCTGCACATACATAATGTAAATCCCTTGTCCTGCCATATTTTAAAGCTGCTGTGTTGGATTGAAGTCTTGTGACATTAAAGGTTAATGCAGGATTTGTGATTTCTTGCATTATCCTGCTAGTAGAACCCAACAGAAGATGCTGCACTGAGGTGATAATAATATATTTAGATTATATAGCTCTTTTCATGACACTCAAGTAATTAGTCACTTACACAACATTCGCACTTTATGATGGAAAGTTTAATGTGTAGTTGCAGGCACCCAGGGCCAGACTTATGACACTATGAAAGTCTGACCAATACTTTAGTAACTCCAACCACTACAAACATTCATCCACCAGCGGTGCTTACCCGACCAGTACTCTAGCTAAAGACAGAAAAACGCATTTACTGGGATGAGAATTGGGATTCAATGAGTCAACACATTGAACAGCTTGCTCTACAATGTGAGCCACTCCCACCCTTAAAGACAAGGACATGATCAGCAGCAAAATCAGGTACCTGTGGTTATTGAACCATTCCACTTTGGTAATAAGAAGTCAGAACATGTACTAAGTAATAATCCCCATCCCGACATCATTACAACACAACTAGTCTGAACAGAGACAGTAAGCTGGATGGATTCATGTTTTCATGATATATCCACCAAATTCTGAAGCTTCCATCTGAATGTGCAGCTGAAAGAAGAGAAGGAAATATATTCTTATCTTCTCTTGTGCAGTTTTGGTGGGTCTTTATAGATTCAGTTTCCTGCACTTAGATGGAAGCCGTGTCAGAATGTCGTCTTTTGCAGCTGTAGACCATCTGCTTCAAGGATTGATGTGCTGAGTGTTCATAGATGGGATTCTGCCTACATAGTTTAGAACCAGCGGTAATTTGAGTCCCTGTTGTTTTTTCCTCTGGAATCCCAGCTGATACCATCTATCTATCTATCTATCTATCTATCTATCTATCTATCTATCTATCTATCTATCTATCTATCTATCTATCT
>JBAMIG010000010.1:7950280-7976737 GCA_037177335.1 Kiunga ballochi | reverse complement strand
CTATCTATCTATCTATCTATCTATCTATCTATCTATCTATCTATCTATCTATCTATCTATCTATCTATCTATCTACCATCAACAGGATTTTCACTTTAGTTTTAAGGTTTTATTTACTCCTTTACTATTTATTTTACTCCTTTTACTCCGTTCTAATTTATACATTCTCACTGTCATCATTAAATTTTACAGGAACTAAACAGTTCAGATAAACTGTGCTAAATATGTATGGCACTGTTCGTTTTGTTTTACTACAATGTCATCTTATCGCAGTCCAACTGAATTCAATTCATTTTAGTCCAATGATGATTCATTTTAAACAAATTCATTTAATACTTTATAATAGTCTCATAAATAATAACTATATGCACACAAGCCAAGTAACAAAAAGTATTACCAAGCCAAGGAAAAGCAGATTAGTCCAAAGCTCTTTGAATTCTATCTTTCATCATAAGATGCACAAGGAGACGGGGAAAAGGCAAACTCCCATCATCAGTAAGTAAAGCTTGCATCACAACCAGAAACTGGTTGTAAAACAAACAAGAGGTTTCAACAAACATCAATACCCTAAGATACCTCAGATACCCGCTGAGATTCTCCTCTACATGAGGACATTAGACAAAACTGAAGGGAAGTGGGCTGCATGGTGGTCAGCACTGTGACCTCACAGTAAGAAGGTTGCAAGTTCAAACCTCAGCTGGGGGAGGTCCAGTGGGGGAGTATCCTTTCTGTGTGGAGTTTGCATGTTCTCCCCGTGTTAGCGTGGGTTCTCTCCGGGTACTCCGGCTTCCTCCCACCGTCCAAAGATATGCATCTTGGGGATAGGCTGATTGGAGACTCTACATTGCCCATGGGAGTGAGTGTGAGTGTGCATGATTGTTTAAGTACCACTAAACAACAGGATAATGAGACCCACACAGCCACAGCAGTGGAAGATGCCAGATGAAGAGACCTGACTTTTTTTAATTCTACAGAGTGAAAAAGAGAGAGCATAACAAAGGTTTTAATTCAAGTGCAGATTTATGCATGATAAAAGTGAAACAGTATCATAGACTGAAAGATGCATAAAATATTATGTGCCTGCTCCTATGCTGAGGCCATTTCTTCTTTATCGCCTCTCATGGTCTTCAGCTGGACTCACTATGTTGTGACTCCATCCAGGACTGATCACCAGATACTGATGCATCGCACAACTTATTGACTGATAGTTTTCTTGCCCCCTCTTCTGCAGTTGCCATTTCCTGTGATTAATCAGATTTCAGCCTCTTGATTTCCTTTTCCATCGAGAGTTCTTGTGCCTAAGAAGCAGGTAGCGGAAGATGAGAGCGCTGATCTGTCTGGCTTTTATATGAAAATCTGCCGTCTGGCTCGGCGTGACTGGTGAGGTCACATCGTAACCAAAAGAAGAGGAAAAAGTTCAGCTGAGGCAACAGACAATGTGGCCATCAGTGGGAAAGACGTGCAGTTTCAGAGGAATAAAGTGAGAACATTCTGTTCAAATATTTATTTATTTGAAAGGTTTTTTTCTAAAAGCAGAGACATGGAGATTGACAAAAAGGTGGTTTTAATGAACAAACAACGATTAAGAAGTACTGCTTTGTACTGGACTGTCTTTCCTCGCCCCTTTTCCCATTAACATGCAATCTATATGAACCGTTTTGTCCTTATCTGCCACAATCCGCTTGAAGAGGCCTGTCTTTGAGCCTACATGTGACACACTAAATCACTGCTCATTCCACAGACTGAAGGAACTACCAGAGTTCATCTGCAGGATGGAGAAAGTGGGGCCTTTGATGGGTCAACAGCATCAATCAGAGTTTACTGTCCTGACCGGAGGAGATGCACGGCTTGTATTGACCGGGGCAGGTGATAAATAACCTCCACAGGACCACACCGAGGTGCACAAGCATGCTTAAAAAAACAGTTAAATCAAGACTGAGTGCAGCCTTGGGTCTCTCTAATAATAGCTCACTTTTGTCTGTGACACTACTCTCTTCACTTTCCATGTATTAAACTGTAAATGAGCCTGACCAAAGGTGCTCTCCTAATCTCAAGGGACTAATACAGACTCTTCACCTCATGTACCAGCAGATGGCGCCTTAAAAGCTGCACACATAGATCATTGGGGAAGGTTTTATTAAAGAGAATTTTCACATTTCTTTTGGGAAATTAGTTTCTGTGAAGAAATGTATGCATTTATTAATGCTTTTCTTTTAATGCCTGAAAAACATGACAGATTACATCCATGTATGAATGCTGATTAAATGTTAAAGATGTGTTTATATGTTGCTCAAAACTATTATTTCGTGGCTTTCAGCAATATTCAGGAAAGAGAAAGAAAATATTTGGTTTTTGCTCATTACTGGTGTTTAATCTAATTAACTAAACATATTAAAATATCCAGCTGGAGCTGGAGCTGATTTCTTTCAACAAGTAACATTTTGACCATGTGGAGAAAGGAGATAATTGACTTTCTTTTTTCATATTTGATGATGTGTCATCCATTTAGCAGACAAAATTAATCATTCGGAGCAAAAAAACCATGAGGGTCGCTGTGACATGAGGTCAGGGATCAAACCAGTTCCTTACTGGGTAATCATTCTACCTGCAAGCTGCAACTCTGTTATCTCACATATGCATATATGCAGCCACCACCAAATGAAGAGAAATACAGATAAAACAGACTAAATTGTTGTGTTGCAGGTGTCGTGGTTGTGGGATGCAAACCATTCCTGCTGCATGTGTCATAGTTTGAGGTTACCATTCTTAGTGCGGGCATCTGTGAGGTTCACCACAGCACTAATGTTTTCCATATTTTTTTCTGCCCTTACTTCCTCGTCCTCCTCTCCTGCCACTTGCTGCTCCCCAACAAGCCAACAGCCTGTGCCAAAACTGAATTTACCACGGCAGAAGCCGCACAGACACACCCCACGGGTATACACTCACTCAAACACACCCTGAGTCTTCGACACACCCCTTGGCAAATGCATCAGCTATGCCCTGAGGTATGGCAAAGCACAGTTCCTTTTGAGAAAAAGCATTGAAAAAACAGAAGGAGGTAGTTTTGAAATTTTTTCACTGCCGTCTTCCAACGGCAAAAAACATCCTCCAATAAAACAGCTGGATTTCTGAGCTTATTTAATGCTAATCATGCATAAAGTCTGCCACTCAAATAGGTCTGCGAGTCTTATGTAGATTTTTTTTAACCTTTTCTCACTGTTATTAGTTTTCCATTCTTTATGCCTTCACATGATTCTTAGTGAGGGCTGTTCCTCAGTGCTCCTCTGAGGTAAAACATAGCCTAATGATGCAAAGAGCGACAGTTTGATGGCTCTCTGGTGTAATGCCAGAGGTAAGAGCTGGTCCATTGGGATGAAAGGAAATTGGAAAGCCTCTGAGGATGAATGCATGAGACAGTTCACAGGGGATCCATTCAGTTGGGACATTTTGGAAAAAGAAAAGTGGAGGTATCACACTGTAAAGCCACTTTTTATGACTGAGAGGGAGTTTGATGATATAGGTGACAATAAGACCATCAGATCACATCTCTCATTAAATTACACTCCTCCTCACTGTGTCTGCCTTTCTGAAGCTCACATGTCCCTGTATCAGTCAGACGGCTGCACAAACCATCAGCATGTCACTAAGTTGCACCTTTATCAGGCCACCCAGCCCTCACTCCAAGTGTTCTCTTTTCAGAAAGTGGGACAAAGGATTTTTTTTGTGCTGCCTGCCATGATTCATTGCTGACACACACACACACACAGAGAGAGAGAGAGAGAGAGAGAGAGTTAGTTTAGCATTTATAACTTTGCTCATTATTTCTGGCTAAGTGAGATGCTTTAACATGAGGAGCAGCAGTCTGACTCAGCCAGGAGCTGGAGCAGAAAAGATCTTCCTCATCAAAAAAAAGTGTTTTTTTTTTTTCTTCTCTTTTTTCAAATAAGCTGTACTATATATACGATATACTGATACCACCAATGTTAGGCTACCTGAGCGCGTGGAGCCTCTGATGCACCTGGACGCGCTCCGGGTGCGCTCGTGGAGCAGAGGGGCGGGGCTTCGCGCGCCACCAGAAAGGCAGAGATGAGAGCGCAGCAACGGGTCTCCAGTGGATGCAGTCATTCTGTCCACGCGATTCTGCGCGAGAACCGCTGCAGTTTTTAACCCCCCAAAAAACACACAACTGGTAGAAAAAGTTTTTTTTTTTTCCAGATTCATATATATACTATATACCATATAGTATATGTATTTATATTTGTTTTTTTGTACATCATTGGAAAGCCTAAAAGCAACAACTTCTTTGGATTTTAATGTGAATTTGGAAAGTCAACAAGTGCCGTTTGAAAGACACATCAGCGGAACATGATTTGATCCTCAGAGACACGCAAACAGGTGAGTCGGTCTTTGTTTTCTCTCTTTCCAACCTTATTTTATTCCTTAAATCTCAGAGATGATCCCTGACCCTGTAACTCCGGACTTTCCTCTCCTCCTCCTCCTCCTCCTCCTCCTCCTCCTCCTCCTCTGGATATCACAAGCCGTTTTGAAATGTTTCTGGCTCGGGGCTTTAAGCAAGCAACTTCCCAAACATGTTTTCTGAAACCTTTTCATCGTGAGTCACTTTCCTCTCCAACTAAAAACATTTTCACTGTTTTCCTCTTCGCTTTTGTCTTTTGTGGGGGAAAAAACATGCGACGATGGTGTCATTTGTGTGCCAGTTTTCGGTGCAGGTGCGCAGTAATGTGTCCATTATTACTCATAGTATTAGAACAAAACACGTTCCTGAAACACCCCTCCTCTCAAGAACAGAGTTTAAAGTCTTTATTCTCTTTAATGTCATCCACCCCTGAGTTTTATTTTAGGCATTTTGGCAACCTTGTGCCCTTTTTTGTATTTATTTGCTTTGTTGGTTATTAAAGTTTAAATAAAACACTGCAATGTGGGAAACTGCACATGCATCCCTCACTTTAAAAAACTGTAAAACAAAAGGCTGCTAGCAGTGAGACATCAGGCATAAATCCGGCTAAATGTGCACGCAGGGAATCCCAATAAATTCATGCATAGCTGTGGGCATGAATATAAAACCTAAACTTACTGTGCTGGATGTTATTACCCTGTTTGGGGTTACATCTGGGAATCCTGTTAAAACCACATCCACATACGGAGCATGCAAATGCACATTTTGCAGATTCTCTGTTGTGGCTCCCCCCTACACACACACACACACACACACACACACACTCCCTTCACTTAAAAGCCTCTCCCAGTGGATTACCATTTAGTCAGTGGGGTTATTTATCATTTGGCTGGACTGTCCCCCATGCTTTCTCCCTCCCTCCTCTTTTGTTTTAATTGAGTTTATCTCCCCTCCCTTGGGCTCTTGCTGTCTAAACTTAGGCCCATGGTTGCTTTGCCTTGCGGAGCGGGCTCCTCTCTGGGTGATTCACTGCTCTGCCTCACTCTGTGGTCACTTGGGAACCAAGCTGAAAACCGCAGAGGTGCTCACCCAATTCCTGCTGCTTTGTATGGGGTCAGTGCTGTCGCACGTGGAAGTCGCTATGATACGGAGGCTGATATAAAAGCTCTATGTAGCCATTAAAGCCTCCAGTCACTCAAGCATGAGCATATTCACTGATTGCTGGGAAGTGAGTAAACCCTGGCTTTGCTCTCTGACACAGTTCTATTTTTGAGTCTGAAAGAGATTTCAGTGTTCCACTTGTTTCTCCTCAGGAGCTCATAATCAGCCCAGTTTGTGGCTTTTTCTAAAAGTTCACACTCTCTGCAATTGAGGCAAGATTTTCAGAGATTGCTGTGATGAATACTGAAGTGTTTGACTAAATCTGTCACGTCTTTGTTTCTCAAACAGAATGAATCTTCGTTTGCTTTGCGGCATCTTCCTGTTGTGGGCTTCATGCCCCAGCGTGCAGAGCCTGTGTGACAAATCATCAGACGCCACCAAACTCAACCTCTCAGTTACCTACGAGCTTCCAAACTTCACTGCAGACTTTCCGGTACAGAACATGGTGGTGCTGGATGGGATCATCTACGTCGGTGCTATTAACAGAATCTATGCTTTGGACCCAAACCTTACCAAGCTGTCGGAGTACCACACAGGGCCGCTGCACGCCAACGAGACCTGCGGCCAATCACAGACAAGAGCAGGCAGTGGTGGACAGGTTGACAACCACAACATTGCTTTAGTGGTGGAGAACATTTATGACAAGGGGTTGTACAGCTGTGGATCGGCGGATAATGGTGTTTGCCGCCGTCATGTCTTGGACGAAGACTTTGGGCTACAAGCAATTGATGAAAACGTCTACTGCTTTGCTGGCAAGTTGAAGCCAGGTGAGGGTCAACCCAGTGATGCAGATGTTGTGGTGAGCCCTTCCGGTTCCCAGGTGCTCAACGTGGAGAGCAACATTATCAAGTTTTTTGTTGGGAACTCAGAGATTCCAGGGAAAGAAAACGGAGCAGGCAGATCATATCCCCACACCATCTCACAGAGGAAGATGAAGGCGAGTCAAGATGGCTTCACTTTCTTTTCCAACTTTGCTTACATGGACCTTATTCCATCATTTCGTGGAAACTACTACCTGCGCTACCTTTACTCCTTCCACAGCGGACCTTTCACCTACTTCCTCACCGTGCAGCAGGTGAGCAAGGACTCTCAGACCTACCACAGCCGTATAGTGCGTATGTGCTCTTCAGACCCCGTAATCCGCCGCTACGTAGAAATGCCCCTCGAATGCATCAGCACCGACAAGAGGCGTCGGCGCTCCCTTGCCGAAAGGAAAGTATTTAACATCCTCCAGGCCGCCCACGTCACCAAGGTGGGCAATGACGTAGAGCTGCAGAAGCTGCTGAAATTGGACAAAGACGACGACGTGCTTTTCGCTGCCTTTGCTCGAGGAAAGCCCAACTCACCAGAACCGACCCCTCAATCGGCCGTCTGCATTATGCCCCTGAAACAAATCAACTTCATGTTTAAGATGTACATGGAGAGGTGCAACACGACTGACCCATATCACTTCACGGGATTGGACAAGAAGTCCTGCTACAATGTGGTAAGAACTCGAAGCGGGGTGGGGTGTACTTCATAAAACTCAATCAACTCAAAGCCTTTTCTGAAAGGAGACGGAAATGTTGCTCTCTTTTCTCATCTGTCAACCAACAAGCACAAACACAAAGCAAGACATCAACACTTGTCTTCGAAACCAGGCTTTAGTTTCATCATTTGAAAACATTTTGGGTGTAGATGTTTTCTAAAGGAGGTAGATTTTAGGGTCCTGCACCTTGGACTCCCACATGCACTTTTTCAGCTCTATTATGGAGTTTTCTCCTGGAGATGCCAAGTTAGAGTATCACTGTGATGCACTTTTACAATGTACTTTAAGACACATGAATTAAGCCTCTATCCATCATCAGTTGTGTTTGGATGATGTCGTTTTTATTGTTTGGAGTTATAGACCTTGGCTGTGTATCTCTTCAGACTGTCAAAATTGCCTCAGAGACAAGGTGGTCTCAGATGCACGGTTTAGGCTATGTCTACTTTGTCCAGTCCTACAGCCCCTTGAGCAACAGGCTGAAGCATGACCTTCTTCGACTGACCTCTGACCCTCTCCGGTTAGCTGTATACATACCAGGCAGCCTTTCAAAAACAGAAGATTTACAGTCTTAAAATCCATCTCAGTTCTGTTTTCACCTTGCAGTTTGGATACTTTACAGCTTAATCTGCTGGTCAGGGGCTCTTTTTTCATCGTATACAGTGAACGAGAGGACAGCAGCGAGATGATCTTCAGCTCTAAGTTGAGACTTGTCCATATTTGGTGAACAGTATGTGACTTGTTGCCTTTTTTAAACACGGTTCTCTGGTTTTTGGACAAAATGTCAGGATGAGGATTCTAAATATACATGAAGGACAACCAGGAATTTTTTTATAGACAAATGGTGGAATGTTCTCACAGACAACCGAGTTACCTGATCATGTGCCACACGCTAATGCCTAAAAACTAAGAAAGGATAAAGAGCTGGATGACTGTTCAGACCTTGCATACCGACATGAGAGACCTCATACGTAGTCAATGAGACTAGATTTCATTGCTTTCTTCCAGTTTTATTTGATTCCTCTAAAAAACTTTATCCTTTTGACAACTGAAGCTAAAATTCAGCACCTTACCTTTGTAGTTAAAGCTTAATCTTTTAATCTAATGTGCTTATGGGTTTCTGCCCCCCACTCATGTTACTACACCATTCTTGCCTTTTCTGGGCCTTTCTATCTCACCTCTTTTCACCAATACATCAAACAATGAGTCCATTAATGGCTGAATCACATGATCAATAATGACGTGAAGTAAACTCAATCCACCGAAAGCTCTGCCAATATTTGTGCTGAAGCCCCCCAGTGACTTCATCTCTACTTAACCTCGGTGTCAGTCCCAGCTCTACAGTAAATCATCAGTCAGGCATAAGATTACCTCGGCTTCCTCGATCTAATGCAGCGTGAATGGGTTGTCTGAGGGCAAGCACGTACAGGAGTCGTGTGGATACACCCAGCGTACATCTGAGGAAAAGTCCTGTCAAAACATTTGTTCCCTCTCTGTTACTAGGGAGTTTTTTCTTGTTCTTTTATATTATAAACTAAATATAGTCACAGGTAAAAGAGAAGCTTTCAAAGTGGTTGATTTTCCCTCTTTGTGTAGTGTCTTACCAACTGTCCACCATTTAGATTAATCTGCTACAAAATGAGGAAGCATTGAGACATTACAGGTAATATTTTATATTTTTCTTAGACTTGGCAAACATTATGATTTGTAATCAGTCTTTTTGAAAGCTGTTGTGTAGTTTGAATGAAGAATATGGCTCCTCTAGATAATGTACAACTACAGCAACAGCTACAAAATAAAAGAATAAAGATCTGCTCGATAAAACACCTCTAGTGGTCAGGTATTATTAAGATGCACCTCCATGACTTTAGTTTTAAAGGTGTGGCTTAAAGTCAAAGTTACATTTTCTACTTTTATAAGAATTTAGTTAGGCTTATGTAGCCGGAGAGATAAGGCAAAAACACCTATTTTTATACGTAATATTTTTCTGTCCTTGACCATTGATTTTATAATACACTGCACCTGTAAGATTTTAATGTTGTTTTAGAACAAACAGTGATATTGTATAATAATAAATTGAAGTCCTCCAACTTCATCCAACCATCCAAATACATTCATGTTACATAGGTCACTTTAAATTCTCCCTTGGAGTTAAAGTGAAACTTGTTGTTTATCTCTCTGTGTTGGCCTTGTGATGGACTGGTGACCTGTTCAGGGTGTACCCTGCCTTTTGCCTGCTAACTGCAGGGACAATGATTGAATATTTAAATAACGACGATCTGAAGGATGAAATGTGACCACACTTTCACAACCAGCTTTGGAAATACATGCAAAAACTTGAATTGGTGGTGGTTTGGATCCATCAGTGCTGTCTTGATAGCAATCAGCAGCAGCGCAGATCCACAGGGGGAAAGTGAGGAATGCTGGGAGCTGGAGCAGGGTTGGCGGCAGTGCATATCTGACCCTCAGCGAGCCGTGATGAATGGCTCTGGGATAACAGGGCATCAGCAGCTGGGCGGAAGATGATCCCCTTGACCCGCTGTGGCAACCGGCCACTTTGGCGAGGTCTCTGGACCCCGCTCCTCTGGACTTCGACCTGTCACCAGCACCTGTGGGCAAGAGCCTTTTAATCTGGGTTCAATGCTACAATTCAATTCAGCTCTATTTGTATAGCACAACTTCACAAAAGTGTCCTCTCAGGGCGCTTTAGTTTGAGCCAATTCATACTAAACAGGTCAACTAAAGGAAAACCAGATTATACTGAGTTTGGACCAGATCCAATCTCCCATCCTGAGCATACATGATGTGACAATGGGAAGGAAAACTCCCCTTTAAACAAAAAGAAACTGGGATCAAGGATATCAGTCTTTAATGACTGTAAGGAAATGTGCAGAAATAGTTTCTCTTCTTTGTGGTGAAGTAATGTATTAATATTGATTAAATGTGAACAAATTAGAAGTGCAAAGGTCTGAAGTGCTGATGTGCTGTAAACTGAAAAGGCCCGTTAGGCTCTGTGCACAGGATCAAAGCAAAAATCCATCCTTTAACAAATCAGACAACTCATGCCTCTCACTACTTTGGGTCCAAACTATTCAACAAGAGCTGTATTGTAGCATGTGACACACGGTCAGTAAACCTGAAGCCTCAAACAGTAATTGTCTTTATTCTTCATAGTAATTAGTTGCATAAAAACTACTGTTTTCACCCCTTGGAGTAAGAGACACACTTTCCTTATTAGACATTCTTTCCTCTTGACTCACTTGATTATGGGGTGACATCAGTTTTGCTGAAGTATCCCTGTGCCTTATAATTATCAGAGCAGTCCTTTTAGTTTTGATTTAGCTGCAAACATGATAGAAGCGTGCTTCTTTTGCAGCTGGAACACATGGTGGAGCCTGTATGGGTTTTTTAAAACATCTCCATTGCAATGTTTAAAGCTCCACGTGTTGCTTTGGGTAAAATGCTGATTCTTTTTCAATCTGTTTTTCAATTTATCTTTTATTGCTGCAAGTCTTGCTTGCAGCCTCTTGTCCTCAGCTGCCAGGCAAAGAAGCACACTCCATAACAAAAGGCCACTAAACAGCCGACCACCTGATGCTCGCACCGTGAGCTTGGAGTGGAATGATCTAATCATAGCACCGCCTAATAGATTTATGGCTTGCATCGGGTGGCATATGGCAAGTAGACATTCTGTTTTCATGCACGTTTGAAGGAGATAAGCACTGCTGTAAATTCATAAAAGTTGTAAACCCTTGGAGGATGCATACTTAAGCACATTGGAGGTTATTTTTGTTATTCGTCCCACCAAACTGCATGTTTCTCATGGAAAACTCCCACTAGGGTTCTGGATGGAGTTGAAAGCTCAGCATAAGAGCATGTTTGATGTTTTTAAGTGGTGGCTGTCAGCTCAAACGTGCCTCTTAACTGTAGTTTAGGCAGTAAGGTTTGATAAATGTTGTAATGATGAGTGGCTCTCTTTTCAGCTGTCTATGTGACAGAACAGGTCTGGGTTTCTTGTAGTTTCTTCTGGGCCACCTCATCTCTGCCTTCAGGCTTGAATATGAGGAATAGACCTCTTACCTTCACCTGGAGATGTTTTATTCCTTAAATGAGCTCGTGAGTGCATGTACGTTAGTTAAAAATGTGTTTGACTTGACCAAATTTTACAGGAGCTTGGTACTTCAGAGAAATTCACAGATATAAAAAGCACATTTTATATCATCAATCCAAGACACAGAAAAAGTTTCACTCTAGCGGTATTGCTTTCTTGGCCAGTGTAGTAAACAGAGCAATGGCAGGGATCTAGAGACCTCCCAACTCGCTTGGCATTTATTCCCATCACCCCTGTGAGGAGCATTTCAGAGAAGAAATAAAGAACAGCCACGCTTGAGGGTCAAAATTATCATCCGATTACCATTGATTGGAGAAAACCCACCAAAGGCTGATTGCTTTTAAATTGAATCTTCAGTCTGATTGATTATAGTGTGTGTAATGTAATTCCAGTGGGAGATGCTTTTGACAGACAGTCATTTTAATCATGCTGCTTGTTTTAATAAATAACTTTTAAATACTGGCTTGTGCAGAAAAAGACAAACAAACCGACACAAAGATGCATATGGGTTATGTCTGATTGTAAAATATGTAAAACCATTAATGTATACAAATTTAGAGATAGGCTTTGCTTTGCCAGCTAGATCTGTGGTTTACGTTCTAGAGTCACAGATCCTCTTGCATTTACAACTATTTAACCATAAAAAAGAGAGGACTTTACTCCAAAGAAATAAAAAAACAGTTGGAGAAAATAAAAATATATTCTGGGGATGGAGAGAATATTTAATGGGAGTCGACTGAGCTGCCTACTGAAATGCTAAAATAAGTTGTTCCTCTATTTTTGGCATAAACAGCCTTTTAAAAAACGCTGAACGAGCAGTTAACAACACTGTACATGTGTACGGATGAGCTTTTCCTGCTAGATGCTGTGTTGACTTTTGCTCTAGGTGTGTGTGTGTGTGTGTGCATGCGTATGTGTGAAGCCTTAAGAGAGTGTTTGCAGTACATATTAAAAGTAAAAAACATCCATATTTTCATTAAAAAAAACTATTTGTCATGAACAGCAAATTAAAAGTAATCATTTAAAGTGGAAAACTTCAAAATATTTTTACTCAAGTAAAAGTAAAAAGTAGACCCAAAACATATTACTCAAGTAAGAGTAAAAAAGTACTTAGTGAAGAAACTACTCAAGTTGTGAGTAACATTTTGTTTATTTCTTTTACTTTAAATACTGTAAATAATATGTTCAAATTCTTGTATTTTCAAAACTACTAAATAATCATAAAATAAAGACAAAATGACATCTTTATAAATAACTTAAATAAATGCACAGGTTTTCAAACAAAAGCTTTTTTTGCAGCAAGGGATTTTCTCTGTTTTAGAGCATCTATTAGATGAGGGGTGTTTTGCAAGTTTTGACATTTCCACAAAGGCTTAACTTTACTTTACCAAGGTTACCGCTTGGTTTTTACCCAAAGTTTAGGTTGTATTCTGTCATCTAACTCTGAGTCTGTATGGTTATATTGATCATGATGGTTTGATGGCTTTTGTTTCCATCAAACTACCCTTTCAAGCCTTGACCTTCACACAATAAGATTTAGTAATATAAGTTATTGCTTTAGGTTTTGAAAGACCAACTAGTCTTTTGCTGTTTTTGTACATTCAGAAGTAAACTGAAGAGATTGTGGTCCCCATATATAAACATACGAACATGCGATGATGATCATTATTTATTATTCTTATTCAAACTCTTGAATATAAATGTTTCCATCAAACTTTTTCCACACTTGTAGCATGAAATCAACATCCTGTCAATTGATTCCTCATATGTTATAATCCAACAGCAGCAAAGCAATCAATCAGGCTTCATTTCCATGTGTTGTAGTTTTCCACTGACATAATGAAAGGTTGAAATGACTTAGGCACACAGCTGCCTGACAATAGGAATTAATGCTCCAAATCTCCCCCGTCTTGCTGATTCCGAGGTTTCTGCTGTGGGTGTCATGGTTTTCCGTCCCCCACATGCTCAAACCTGCTCATGGCATCACAGAGCTGGCATTTGTTCTCCTGATTACGATCCAGATGTGCAAAACGACAGGTTTTATGAAGGCTGGTGCACAAACAGTAGCAGAAACCTTGTCATCATGAAGAAGCAATTACTTTTACTGCTACTGTTCAGCATAGGTTTTGAGGCAGCTCTGTGTTTATTCACTCAGAAAATGACAGGAAATATGAGATGAGGTGAAAAGGGGTGGACGGCAGGCTCCTGCTGACTGCAGATTTACCACTGTGGTGACTATTTGACATAAATATGAAAAGAAGTTAAGCTTTAAACTTGTTAAATATCTGACATTCGTCTATTTGTCGTTATTTTTAAGGCATTTCTTGAGTTGAAAAATGCATTATAGATTGGTTACTACAACTCACATCCAGATTAACGCTCAAAGGATATTTTCCATTTCACTTTGAGAACAGATGGACAAGTAACGGGTGTTTGCAGGCATATGTGACCTGAGCAGGAATTTAGCATGGTAAAATGACATTATGGATGGATGAGCTTATGATTCAAATGAAATAAATTAGCACGACACAAGGAACCACCATTCGTTATAAACTCTCTGCTACAAAAGATACCAGAGACTGTCCCACATGCCTAAGCTTGTCCATGCCATCACTAAGCTGAATGCAGGACCCTACAATAAGCAACAACACAACAAAACAAGCAGCACTGCGTTCTTGTCAGGTCCTGTCCCCATCACCTTTCCCCTCCTGGCTTGATAAAGAGGACAAAAAGAGCATGTTTGTAATGAACGTGGGATTTTATGTGATGCATGGCGCTCTTAACACGCATCTTCTGCTGCACACATACGGCAAAGTTAGAAGAAAATATTATGTTATCAGCTGCTCACAGCAGTAAAAAATCTGCACAGACAAAAGCTGCTTCACTTCTTAACCTAGCATATCGTTCCATTCATTCAGTGATTTTTTTATTCAACCCATAAACTGCCATGTAGTGGTAAAACAGCAACAGATCAAAGCAGAAAATTAGAACAAACACAAATCTGAAGCAGTTTTTTTTTGGTTTGCTTAATTGTTCTGCAAATAAATAAATAAACAAATGAAGCAACTAATATACACATGAAGCAAACATGTTTCCATGAGCTACAATGGTAAGAAATGCACATGTTTGTTGCCAGATCATGGCAGTGCTAGCTGTTCACTGTAAGTGGGGAAAAAACAAACAGCTGTGGTGGACATCCACAAGAAATCACCAGTTGTTTGTAAAAAGAGTCCTTAATTCTATCTTACTAGTTAAATATATGGTTAATGGTTGTTATTAAAAAGAAAATATTGGATTTATTATTATTATTTCTACGCATCTTATTAAGTAATTAGTTGATAAATACAATGTATTCTTAATCACCTTCTCATTGCATTCATTGCATTCTACTTACTTATGAACAGAAACAACATCTTTTCAGAAGTGTTTCTCATTAAAATGATGGAGAGAAAGAAAGAATTTCTGCTAAGTTCAAAGCCAACCAAACATTCCTCTTTAGTTCAAGCACTCAAGCTCAGTTTGTAGCCGGGTCCCTACAAGGAGTTCAAGAAGAAGATATAAATCGGTGAAATCATGATGCCATTGTGCAGACTAGTGGTATAACAAATTTTAAAGGTTGAAGTTTCCTAATGTTACTGGTTTATATGGTCAATTGAGGAAATACAAAAAGGACATAAAATAAAATTAAAGTCATTGTAACATGCTTTAAACATTTTTTTTTAATGTCTATACACATCCATTAGTCCATGAAACAGTCCTCTGGGGTGGGTTGCACTACAAGCTCAAATGGCTCGTTTATTTCTATTTATCTTCACCTTAATAAAGATATTTCACAAGATACTGTATGTGTTCCAACACATCCAATCCAAACTCAGACAGTATCCATGGCAGTGTGAGCCAGCACACTGTACCAGAACTGGGCCGGTGTGAGCTTGCTCACATGTGCAGGCATTTCCTGGCAGTTTTCTACATGATTTCACATTAGCTCAATGGTCCTGCTCAGCTCTGAGTCTGCATGGTTAATTATTAAGTTAAGTGTTCAGTTTCATGTTTTGCTGAAAAGCTGGAGGTGAGTAAATATCTCTATACTGGCTTTTGTATGCACATCTTATCTGTGTTACTAGATAAAGAGTGGAGTAGCGAATATGCAAACGGTCAGTGCCTGCAAGTTGTTTTTAAAAAAAAGCTGAGCGGGAAATTACCATCAACCACCAAACTGTTCAGCTCAGGATGCAGCTGCTAAACTTTATCATGTTTTTTTTTCTTTGTTTTATTCCTTTTCTTAAAACTTCATTTAGGATGCTGTTTTTCATTTGTGTTCACATTTCTTGATGACTTTTGTAGGTTTTGCTTTAACTGTTGCTAACTCACCTTCTTCAGGGTTCACCTTTATGACCCTCCAATATATCACATGCTAATATGTGACTATTTTTATTTTAAATAGATTTCTTCACTAGTATTTTATAAAGCACTCTGTTTTGCATCCAGTTTGTGTGCAGCATTTTACAAATAAATAAAGACTGATTGATTTATTGATTAATATAAATGAGCTTTTGTCTTCAGCATTATTTTAGTGGAATGTCACCAACATTCATTTGTTAGAAATATTGAAATCTGTCAGATAGATTGATAATAAAACCTAAATGCATTTTATCATATACCGATGAGATGGGCAGGTCTGACTAAGGTCTCCATAGAATGCTCTAAAAAAGATCAAATATTCAGTGAGCAGCAGTTGTCTGGGCCAAACTCTCCTTTTGATGTTGTAGATCGGAGGATAATGATCAGACTGGTTGGAGATGATGGAAAGGCAACAGAAACTCAAATAACTATTGGCTCCAACAATAGAATATATATCAAATCTAGACTGAGTCTTTCTGTAGGTTTCTAAAGAGCATAAGTGAAGCTCGTTGGGTGGTCCTATCGTCGCCATCTTGGCAGCATCATCCTGTCGCTCCTGGAAAGTACAAAAATGGGCAAATAGCTGGAGTTGAGAGGGGGCTGTAAGCATGGGGGTATATGTCTATCAAAATCCAAGCTGCTTTTAGCAAAGAACTGACTAAGCTAACTTGGATTTAACAGGAGCTAACCAGCTAACGGAAGTAGGTGCACTGTTAGCCAGTTAAAAATCATGTTTGTGCTACACTTTGTCTTCTTGTTGCACATATTAAATACCTGTCAATCAATAGGACACACCCCCAATTATGCAGAATCTCTGATTAAATCATATTTAAATGGATAAGTTAAATATAACTTATATGTATATATAAAAAATAACCGCCCTCACAGTTGTCACAAAGGTAAACGTCACCTATTAAATCTAAAAAAAAGAAATTATATCTGGCTTTAAACATGTTTATTTCTGCTGTGAAGTTGGTCTTTTGGAAGTCTAGAAGGATTATATCTGTTTTGGAGCCCCTAGTGGATGAGAGGTGTACTGGCACTCCCGAATAGGCTTCACTTTTTTGGTTACCACCTGGTTATTATGTGGAAAAACACTATTAAACGCAGCGCACATCCACCCTCGAAGCCAATGGGCGACAGCAGTAAAAGACCACACCAGGTGCCTTTCCTGTTAGCGAAGAACAGGAAACCTCGGCTGCTAGGGAGCAATTCAAACACCTGTTAAATCTAGGCAGGCAAAAAAGATCCAATAAAAAAGCCATTGAGCGTATACTTTATGTAACGAATCCCTTTCCCATTCTTTACAAAGGCTACTGAGAAAAAAAAACTGTTTCCAGTCAATTACACAGAGTGCTTTGGTGCTTTGAGTTGTGTCATTTCTCTGTTTTGACATTGTTGCAAATTAGATACTTTCCCTAAATACCATCCTGCTGATTGTTTCATCTCTGATTCGATTTCATGAATGTTTTCCTCACCGGCATGGAGCCAGCAGTGCTGGAAGCCATTCACGATACACTTGTTTAGTGTCAAATATGGAGAATCTTTGCTCTGCTGAACTTATGAGTCGAGGCCCCCGAGCTGTTTCTTAATCAGCCATGTGCCTCCTACTCTTCTATTTCATCACATGCTGATATCCTGCCCTCGACCGAAATGAGCCATGTGGATGCTTATCTGTCAGCCCCAGTGCTTCAAATGAAGAACCAAAAGCAATCTCCTGTCCTCCTGTTGTACTGAGCAGCGGCCTCACCTCGACCTCAGCTCACTCTTATTTCCTTGGCTCTGAGTCCTTCAGGCTTTGTCATAAAGTCTGAGTCTGCCTCATTTAAAAAGCTCATGATCTCAAAGTCCGCCGGAGCAGCAAATGATCCCAGCAGACCTGCAGACAGAGATCTCATCTTCATATTATTGCAGTTTTGGAACTTCGTGTAGTAGCTGCACAGATGGAAAGCAGTTACTTCATCTTGGAGATGTGTGTTTACTCAAAACAGATGATCCTCAGTGATGATAGGAAGCACTGGTCAAGCCAAAAGGGACGTGGGGTTCAGTGTGTCGTCTGAGGTAGTAGTATGGTGCCTCAAAATTATAATGAAAATTAAAGCAAAAACAGTTTTTCAAAAAGAGGTTTTTTGATTGGTTAACTGAAAACACGAGAAACAGGAAGTGCAGTTTGTTTACCTCCACTAGACGTAAGTCACATCCGCCCTCCGTCCAATCAGAATCCTTTCCCACAGATATAAAAACAAATAAGGTAAAGGTTAATAAATGCGTTTCCATTTAAACATCTATTCAGAATGACTTTAATTCAGAATTATTTCATGTGGAATTATTCATTTGAAATGAAAAAACCCAGACACCGTTGATCTGTGTGTTACTGTGTTAAGTAATGCAAGTAAAAATGTCTGCTTTGTTTATCTGGTTGGCTAATATGCTGCTATATCTGCCAATATGTTCATTAACTCTATCCTCATGAGCTGCAGCCGTGAAAAACATGTCAAAAGCTAACTTTACTAAAAACGCTTGAGGTTCTACTTGCATTTTTACATTCCATAAAAAACAGCTGACTAAAAGTAGTAAAGTAAATATTTTTGTATGTGACGCATAATAATGAACATATTTATTTACAATAATATATTGTGTTCCTGTTATTGTCTTTTGCCTTTCTCCTGTCGTTACATAAGGCCATGAGGACGTTAGCTGGATTTATCTGTCTGTGCTTTGGCAATTTTCTTCCTTTGTCCTAGTAAAGGAAAAGACACGTGACTTTTTTTTACTCTTAAACCAAAGTGCCTGTTTGTCTGAACGCTTTTGGGACAGGAACCTGAATAGCCAGAACCAAAATATCTTGCATAGCACTGCAGATAAGGAACAGTTAAACTCATTTGATTGACCTGACCCTTTAAGCCTGAATAGTTTTGCTTTGAGCAGAAATTTAAACATACTTCCTAACATTTAACCAGGTAACCAAAATGGACACCATTTCATTCCAAGGGAAGGTTTCACCTTCGACTAGGACTAAATCCCCCTCATTCCATGCGGCCAGTAATCCTCACACAATGCAAGCGAGGGATTGTGTCTGACTGTGTACTTAAGTAATGGAGGTAAATAGAGGAACAAACCCTCCTCTATAGCTTTTATCACCTTGCTGTGCTTCTAAACAATGCCCAACAAACATGGATGCTATCAAGTCATTCCCTGAGACACAGCGGATATTGTTTCTACAAGCTTTGATCTTATCACACTGGTTGGTGAACCTAGCTTGAATCATACAGCAGGAAGAAGGCAAGCTCACACCTGAGCGGGGGGAGTTGCTTTTCTTGGAAGTGAGTTGTGTGTTTTACGGTTGAAAGCCTGGATTTGTCAGCAGCGGGAATCCGCAAAGATGTGGTTTGAATTGTCATCAAGACGGGTAGAAAGGTTGTTACCCAAAAAGAGCTCCTTCAGTGTTTTACTGAACTGGGTTTGCAGTTTTTCTTTTTTTTTGCTTAATGGTGGTCCTTATTGTTTGGAGGAAAGTTAGATTGATGGATTTCTTTCAAGCGAAACATCAATGTAATTATTTGGTTGCATCACACTCCACTGCATCAATAAAAACTGTGAAGCCAGCTTTCACAGCGAGCTTGTGGAGATTCTCCGGCTGTGAGCGTTTAGGTGTCTGCCTTCAGGTCCTGCAGCTTCTCTTAGTGAACGCTGTTAGAAACAACAATAAATTATTCAGAGGCTGAGGCTTGAAAACTAGTGATCTATGGGTATAAGTGTGTAAAATGAGTGCTAGCAAAGTTTGATGACAGTTTTCTGGAGGTTTTCCTAAGGTGCATTGTTGCATTTACATGCTGTTCTCTGAGGACAAAAGCAATGCGCCTTGGTCATTTGTTTGCTTCCTGCTGTAGTCCTGAGGTTCTTGCACAACTGGTTTTCACCTGCAATTTTTAACAACATCCTGTAAAAAAATCTAGGTTTTCAGAAGTGTTTTAATGAGGTTTTGATTTGGATTGAAAACTGATAAGATGTTATTTACATCAGTTCTCTCAACAAACTCACTTATTTGGTTCCTTACAGAGTCCTCATCAGTTCTGACCAAATTTTCTATGAGGAAACAAGCACAACAAATATGTAGAGTGAGATAAAAGAACTACCTGACTCATGTAGAAAACAATAAACTTTTGATTAAGATCAATGATTTTATCAAGCGGATATGAACGCCATAATAATAGATCTTGTCTAAAAAGTGAAAATACAACATGCAATTTAAAAACTAAGTTAATTAAGAATACAAAATAAACACCAACCATTGTACTGTAGTTCTCTGGACCAGCCACGATCTTATACAGCAGGGTGCCCAAGTCCGGTCCTTGAGATCCACCATCCTGCAACTTTTAGATGCATCTCTTCTTCAAAACTCCTGAATTTGGCTGAATGCCCTCATCCACATGTCATTCAGTAACTACAGAGATGAGTTGGAGAAGGGGCTGGGTTTCTAAAAGTTTAAGGATAGTTAAGGACTGGACTTGGCCACCTCTGTTCTACGGTATCGTGCCAACTTCCAGCCAATCATATTGTGTGATGTCATTAGCAGGCAAAAGGAAGTCCTGAACAGAGCTGACCAGACATTCACATCTGGTACCTACACCAGCTCCTGAGTGGAGCCGGTTTTCTGATTCCCATTTTATTACCTGGTTTTGTTTATTACCTTTAGCTGCGGTAAAATCCTATTAGCTCATGGTGAAAATAAACAAATGTCTTTGCAGCTGAGCAATAAAAGCAATCATAGTCCTGATGAGGATAATTTCCTCACCTTTTCTGCCTCATTCCAGTTTCCACCTCAGTCCTATTAGTTTTGTGCTCATCATCTGGCTCTGATCTCAGCTGCAAGCAAGCGCGGCCAGCGCTATCCCTGCCAGTGATCTCATTCCATTCAGGATTGTGCTGAAATGAAGAGGCTCGTGTGTTGACCTACAGTTGATAACCTGTGTTGCTGCTAAGGCTAATGCTGTTGCTGTTTACAACCTGAAGTTATCTGACTGCTCCTCAATGGCTGATCTCAAACCCGGGCTCTCCAGCTGCTCTTTCCCCACATTACCTCTCGTATCAGCCAGCGCTTATCTCTCATATCTAAAAGTAGAAGTGAGCTAGAAACAGTCATGTATCCTTAAGCTTTAGATGGTAGGCCTGCACAACTTTTCCTTTTTGACAGTTTTGGTTCACAGGAAAATCTTTACTGTGAAGATTCTGCCAAGTGTCTGGGTCGGTTGATGGATTTGATTATTCCAGACTGCTAGGAAGCAGGAATTAGAAAAAGGAGGGGAAAAAAGAGGATTTGGCTCAATAACTAAAAAATGTCAAGATGCCGTTTTAGAACTTCTGTGCATATTCCCAGTTTAAAATGAGCAAATGTCTTCTCTGCATGAACAGCAATAAAGTATTTTGACATTTTCATTGAGCCGTTTGTCTCTATGGGACAGCAGCTGCACTTTAAAACCTCTTTCTAACTGTATTAATAAATGGAACAGCGCTATGCTAATGCTAATAGGGTAATGCTTACATGTATAAGGCTAATTCACCAAAGCAGCCAGACTCTAAATCTCTCCCCTTTACGTTTATATATCTCTATAATTAAGAGCACATGTAAGAAAAGCAGCTGCGTCTGTAAATACAACAGATCGCCCCACTCAGTTGTCAGATTGGTGATCGATGTGACCTCAGAAAGACATTAATGCTGCAAAATAACTTTCTGTGTGAGTGATACGCAGGCTGATAAAGCAATGCACCGTACGATGCTCATTTTCCCCTCTGAAAAAAGACCCTGTGTCACTGTTAAGATGGGATATTTGGATGTGTCCACATCTAAATGCAACCACATTTAACTCCTGTGGATTATTTGTAAAAGAAAGTGGGGAAAAATTGGTTTGGCTCTGCAGCATTTATAAGAGGTGAACCTAAACACACTCAAATAATCTATAAACATGTTTCCTTATATAATAAGTGGGCTTAATGTGTGGGATTCTAATTTTTGCAGCACTTGCTTCAGACTTTCTGTAAAGATTTCCCATTCAAAATATCTGGATCATCAGCACTGTAGGCGACACGGTCTGTGAATGTGTCAGCAAATATTCTGAAAGATTCGCTGTTGCTAAGCGTGTTCTGGTGGGAGTTTCTGCTGACCTGTGTGCTGCTTTCCATTTACTTCCAGCCCCTCTGGATTTACACAGATCATAGTTGGAACTTTAATGCATTAATAATGATCATTTAATTACAAAAAAGATTACCCATTGAAAAAAATAACTCATTTAATTGCAGCCTCTGGTCCAAACAACACAATTTTCTGGTAAGAGCTCAGCTCTAGCTAATGGCCACACAAACCATCATCTACTGTGCTGTTTAGGTGTCCTTGTGAGAATATGCATTAGTATGAGCTCTTCCAGCACTGCAATGTATGTTATAATGTTGTTTAAATTGATATTAAAAGTCAGAAGGGAAGGTTGAACTTTGCACTTCCTGAATGAACTAAGATAAATGATGCATGGGATTATTGGGGATGTTTGACAGCGTTTGAAACGTATAAAATACAAAGTTATATCAAACATGTTGCAGGAAAATAGTCTGAATCAGAATTTTAGAGCTTTTTGAGCAGCCTGGTGTGTGAAAGTAGCTGTCTAATGGGGCTTGTTAATGAAAAGCCATCAGCATCTTTCACAAGGGTCGTAAGTAGCCTAAACCATCCTCACAGCAGATGTCCTGAAAATGGATGTGGCCAACATATTTAAACAAATAAAAGTCAAAGAGAAAAGAATGAGTCCAGCAGGGATGTTTTTACTGTATTTCTCATGTGGAAAATGCAAGCCACGCATGACAAGCCCAGGTTTATATGGAGAAATGTGTCTCATATGTCTGAAGGTTTTATGAAACACGTAGGATAGAAGCTCCTTGGATGTTAAGCAACTGAGCAATCACCCATCAGAAAGAAGACTGATCATTATTTTAGAAACTTAAAAACATGAAAAAGGTCTGTTTTGATATCTCTTCTCTGGCTGTAATTTGCCAGAATGAATTAAGGAGTTGGAGCGAGTTAATTCCCTTTGATCTGCAGACTGTAACTCAAGCTGCTGTGTCAGTCTGACCGAAAGGTATATTAGCAGGACAACTCTGGATTGCTCATCTGAGGAATGTGCTGCTACTTATGAAAAGAAGTGGAATAAAAGTGAGTCTAAGAAAGCAGCTGCCTTTTCTTTTCACCTCTGCCACCAGTCTGTCATTTTTCACCTTGTTTTGGATCGCATAAATCCTATAATTCTGAGGAAAACATGAAAAATGTTTGATGTAAATGTGGATTCAGGCTCGACCGGGAGTTACTATGTCAAGATGAGGTGAAAAATATTCCCTGAGAGTGTTCTAAGAGATGATATTTTAATGTTTTAATGGAGGTGAAGGAGACAGAGGATGCAGAATCATCACTTACCTCGACAAGTCCTGCTGTTAGTGTGATTTGGTAATGCGGAAAGGCTGGTTACGGTATTGTTCCTTTGTGACAGGGTCTTGCAGGACTCACAAACTCTATCAGAACTATTCAGTGTAATGTATACTTGACTCTGTGTAGAAGGGGGGAAGGAAACTGACAAAAAGAGAGGAAAGTGGTTAGAGAGAGAAGAAAGAGGATGAGGATGAGAAATACGGAGAGATGGGTCTTCAATACCTTTACATTTTGATGAAACCATGAGATTTTATTTTCAGTATCCATATTGAATAATGTGCCACGTGAGCATGTTTGGTTTGGTCATTAACAGCCTTGTATAGAAAGTTATTTAATATAAAGATAATAAAAAGTAATTCTCACTTATCACTCATACTGGGAAACAGCTTCAAAACATGCAGGATATATCTCTTCATTGTAAACACTTGTTTTTGTCCTTGTTGAGCTTACTGTGTCGCTTCAAAGTCCTAGATTAAAGGAAAACTCCAGCGATGTGCTGACAGTCTGCTGACTCTGTTTAAGGGGTTTAAGGACAGAAAGAACCCTGTATCCTGAGAACAGGGAGCATGGGGTGAATTACAAGGTTTTAGGAGATCAAGAAAGGTATGAATCGGCATGCCACTTTACAATGTTGGGACAGAGATGGCACAGAGATCAGTTAAAAGGAAACTAAAATTGGTGTAAAACTGTGCCTGAATATGATAGTGTGTGTGTGTGTATGTGTGTGTGTGTGTATGTGTGTGTGTGTGTGGGGGGGGGGGGGGAGAATCTGATTTTGATGCTCAAAATCAGATCATGTGAATAAATAGTGCTCTAAATTAGGGTCTTTGCATCATCATTGGTAAGGAAAGACAGAATAGTAAATGTGCTTGTAAAGTAGAAAAGTAGTTTCTGTGTATTTAAACGCTTATCAGACAAGCATAAACGCAATTAGATCACAATCATCTCTTGATGAGGTCCTATTTTTGTGGGTAAAATTCTCCAAATAAGGCTTTTTTTTAGGACTTTCTTGCTTTAAGGGATTCTACAAAGATGAACAGTAAAATAGATTGCGGGGTTGGGTGCATATGCAGAGGTTGGATGTTTGTACGACAGTGCATGGTTGGGTGGACAGAGAGAGGGAAGGGATGGGTGTATATATGTGGGAAGAACAGAATGATGGGTCTGTCTGTGTATGGGGGTTATGTAGGGGATGAGCAGGGGCACTGAGGGTGAGGATGTATGTATGTCGATGTGTGGGCACATGAATGGGTGTGTTGGGGGGGGTACTGGTTCTCAGGGTGTGCAACTGGAGCGTCGTAATGTCCCTTTGCCTGTGAGGGCTGCTTCTGGCCTCTTGGGGCTTTGAACCAGCACTTTGCCTGTCCTGGGCAGCTGGCACTCAGCTGGGATGGTGATTGCCAACCCGTCCCGTTCGCCCTGACTGCAGGGAGCTCTGGCTAGGACCTCCCTCTGCCGCTTCCTGGGTGGATGCTGGGTTGGCTCAGGGTAGAGGGACTGGTCTCCCTGTTTACCCTGGTCTCTGGGCCATCCTAGCCTGCCTCTGACCTTTGGGTGGAGAGTTTCACCTTAGCATGAGCACTTTTTCTGTAAGCACTTTTAACCCTTTACGTTCTGCATGACAACACAGTCACAATCAGCCATTTTTCCTCCTGTTTGTGTTTGATTTGATGTTTATGTTATTCAATAATGATACATTTTGCTTGTTCTTCTGTGGTCCTCCTGGTATTTGCTGTTTTTTCTTCCTGCGCATCTTCTTGAGATATCCTTTATGTTTCTGTACAGGTATAATGGATGGCACAGTGTTGGGTTGGATTGTTTCCTTTGTGGTGTTTCTCTCTTCTCTTTATGTTCTGTCTGTTTTACCCTCCCTTTTACCTGCTTTTACCTCTCCTCTCTGGTCGAGTCCAGCAACATATGCACATTCTTTTGAACAAATATTTATTTAAAATAAACAAAGGACTCAAATTACCAAGAGGGTCTTTGTATAAACAAGACAAAGCGAATTTGCTCAGCACACTACATTAGCCAGACCATCATTCTACCTTCTCTAATGCTGGAAAAGATAAATAGTTTTTCCCATGTTTTATGCTGTGTCTGAAAATGTTCCACTGTCTTATCTCATCCATATCTTTTAGAAGAATCACTTGACATGATACATGACACGTTATATTTGTGATTGGAAGTAAATCATCAGCATTTCTCAGATTTCATACATTTAAGATAACCTTTTCATCTTCTTTTCAGGTTATGTCACAACTTTTGCTATTTCATCTCGGCTTACATTGAATTGTTTAAGTGTGAAGCCATTTTCGACTCATGGTTGTGAACATCTCAGGCATGCTACAAGGCGAGGCCAGCTGCATCAGCGCCAGAGGTCTATTCTAGTCTATTGTTACCAGTTCTCACTCCCTATAGTCCTCTATGACACACACACACACTGACACACATTAACACATGGTTGCATGCACTTGTTGTCGCCAGCCACCTGTGTATTTAGACATACACACATATACATTGTGGCTAATACAGCTACAGAGAGTCAGGTTGCAGAGTGCCGTACACGCTCGGTCTGGGTGCTGTGCTGTAATGCATGTTCCAACATTACAGCAACAAACCCTTCCCCCAACACACATGAGCATTTGTGCATTTCACTTTCTCTCAAAAATGCATTTTCACACACCCCAATGACAACCAAACCTCCCTACTGCCTGCAGTGCACCATTGCACAAACAGTCCACAGGTCAAAGGTCTGTTATTCCAGTAAGAGCCAGCTGAGCAGCCTATGACGAGACAGCCTAGAGTTGTGCATGTGTTCAACTCGGGGCAAAAGAAAGAAATCCACAACATGCAGGGGATTGTTGCACATTAGCAGGTCTACCTTTACTCCCCATAAGCGCTGCAGCAAACAGCATTTTGGCCAGGAACCCATTCCATGGTTTATAATTCAGCCATTAGTGTGTTTATTCACACATGACACAGGGGGGGCACAGCTCGAGTAAGTAAATGGCATTAAGCTACAAGGATCATCTTTCACCCCTCTTTTGGATCTTCAGAGCGGTGCTGTAGGCTTCTGCAGCTCCACGACACCGAAACCCTATCACAGGGCTGTTGTTCTGGGGACAATGGCTTCTGGTTAAGTATAGAGCTAAAGGTGTACAGTATCTCCCAATTGTGCCCCACAGTGCTTGTTTTATGGCTGAAAGACACACTTACAAAACGGCCTGAAAGATGTAGAACATCAGAAGCTCTCAGAAACTTCATAAATCTCCCATAAAATGAGCGCATGCTGAATTTTTTCTCAACATTTTCTACCAAAATCAATAGAAAATAGTTAATTTCCTTGTTACAAATCAGTCACAGTACTCATGCTT
>JBAMIG010000010.1:7927187-7937615 GCA_037177335.1 Kiunga ballochi | reverse complement strand
GAAAGCTACCCGGAAGCCACCACTCATGCCCATGTGACCCCAGACTGGTGTATTGCCATGGCAACCAGACAGCATCAACACAGTGACAAACCAAATCCCAAATATGGCTCCTACAATAATTTTGCACCTTCCCAGAAGCACAGTTTCAGAGACTGGTGTTAATGTAAAAAAAAGAAAAGAAAAAGAAGAACTTGGCTCATTGGTCCTTTGGAGGAAGACAGGTGGTAACCTGGCAGACTTGTTGTTGTGCAAACTTCCCACCTCTTCACAAACAGAGCCATTGTTGGAATCATTGTGGTGTTGAAATGCAAACATCAACGTGTCTTTTCATTCTTGGCTCAGCTCCTGACTTCAGCTGAGGTGTTTTGCCTCAGTTGGTTTAAAAAGGAAATAAATGACCTGGGGATGTTACATTTTGTATGGCAAGCGAAGTGGGGAAAAGAAACATTTCATTAAATGGTATTTACATTAAACACACTTACACCCTTCAGAAACCATCCAGAGGATAAATAATTCCTGCCATTGGGAAAACGCTGCAGTTTCAGACAGACATGAGAGGAAAGGAAATGGAAAAATCCACAGTCTGGTGTGCAGGATCCAGCTGTCACCTCGGCCTCACGCACAGTAGCAGCAGTGAAACCTTTAAGATGCTTTGGCTCTCCTCGCCTCTGTCAGGCCATATTTTATTTTATGCAGGAAAAAGCTCACATATGCACGCCTGAAGGACGTCATGACTGTCTCAACCCAACCGGTCTTTATGGCATCAGCTGAGAGCTGTTTGAAATTATACAACCCGAGACGCTCCATGCTTACACCGCCTTGTCTGCAGACCTTTAAAAATCCTTGAAATTCATGTAGCTCGATTAAAAAAGCATTGAAAAAGGTGTTTAAATGCATATAAAATCTCACCCAGGTCATAAGTCAAAGGCAACTGGGCTGGTTGGACTCATTATAGCTGACTTGTACATACAATATTATATTACCTGAACAGGATGACGTTATGTACAATGCTGTGTTTAACTTGTCCCTACACATCTGTATGTAATAGACTTTAAACGTGTCCTTAATTATAATGATTCTGCCCTTTCATGTAAGTTTGTTCAATCGTTTGCCCTCTGATCACAAACGACCCACAAACCTATCGTCCCTTGGTTTCGCCTTCGCAGGGGCTAAACAAGACAAATAAAACATGTGGAGCGACTCTTTCTTTGGTAGTTACAGGTTATTTTGGTCCCTTCTTTCCTTTCTTTTCTGGTAAAAGTGACAAATTTCCTGGTGAGTCATAAACAAGCAGGTTTTTACACACAGGGAAGGTATGCTGTTATTTAATGTGTTGCCTCAGGGAAGCAGTTTGAGGACAAGCCATAATGACGGTGTTTGTCATGCTGAGACACACACTGCTGCAGGTTCAGTTAGGAGATAATAACACACACGGTAAACACACACTTTTAGGACACATGTTCATGGAATAAGACCTCCATGTTGAATAATAGTGAGGGAATGTCCACAAACACAAAAAACACCCCCTGCAGCATCTCATCTTTCAGTTTCCCTTTCCCAGGTCATTGACCTGTGTTCAGGTCAGTGGTTGATTGGACTCATGGGAGCTCAGGCTTTTTTTTACACACAAACAGAAAGAGCAGGCGGAGGTTTGAGGGTCTGACATTAGGTTTAAGGTGCAGAGAAACCATTCTTCCCCATTCAGTTGGTTTTATCAATGCATCTTTAAACATCTGCAGTCTAAACTTCTCCAACGCTCTGAGAAGACGCCGACGTTTGTTGCACCTCATGGGAACATTTGCATCTGTGCAAAGTGAACCGGTGTGTCTGACTAGCTCTATAATGACAATAACAGTTACAATAGACTAAGAATAGATGGTGTGAAGGGCAGATTTTAGGGCCTATAATACAGTTTACATTACAGACTATGTGCCATTTAAGCAGGTTCTTCTAATATGATTTAGTGTTCAGACTTTTTACCAAATCCACAAAATCCCTTCATTTTAACTCCATTTTACCATTACAAGGTAAATGTTTGGAGGAGACGCAGGCATTGTTACCACAGTTACCTGTTCTTAAATAGACACTCTATGAAACTATTGTCCTTCTTGATTCATCCCCACAGAAATCCTCTAATTTGAGCATACAGTATTAAATATAACTGAGGAAGTGCTATCAGTGAGAAAAATGTAGAGATGGCGTCAGTAAAAAAAAATGACACGTCAAAATGTACTAAGAAGATTTTCAAAAAAGAAAATATGTTAAAAATGACTTGAAATAGGTAGATTAAAATTATATTTATAAAATTGTAGTAAATAAAAACAACAGAATTCCTTATTCTGCAAGGAGGCAAGTCACTTTTTCCATTTAATATCTTTTTTCTATTCTCTTGTGGGTAAAATATTATTTTTGTACTCATTGTATTTGGTTTTCTTTTAGGATTTGCACAAATCTTTGTTGTTGTTGGGCATTAATGCATTTAAACAAAAAAAAAAACATCCAGCAAGAAACACAAAATTACAGATTAATATCATAAGCCATTGAAAGTCCTGTGTTTGGAATCCATTTCTAAATTACTAAATGAAAAAAAAGTTTATTTATAGCATCTTTTTGATAATCTAAGCCACTAAAATCCACAAAACAGAGTACATAAAATAAAACTATAAAAGCAGTGACCAGAGCCTTAGTCTAAATTAAATCTTGTTGGGATAAGAAATATATTCAGGTGCTGCTTAAAAAAGACCATACGTAAAATGACCGATAGATGTACTACTCTGGTGCTTCTGCTTGGAACGATCGGCCTGCTCCACCACTAAAGCTTGCTGTGTTCACCTCTTTGTTAGCAGAATTAGTTATCAAAGGTATTGATTGATCAGTGGAATGATTTCTAGCAGTCATTGGGCATGACCTCTGTCTTTAAATGTGGGTATAAGTTGCTTCAGGACCTATATAGTATTGTCTTCTCTCTCTTAGAGCTTCATGCTGCTCTTGTTCTGATCTGCACAATAAAATATCCTGAATTCCACCTCTAGTTTTAGATTAACAGGGTCAAGAACCGTTAATCTAAATGAAAATCTAAAAAGTTTATTCTAAATGTAGATTTTTTTGCTCTTAAAGTTTATTTTTTAGTGTAAACTTGACAAAGAGACAGGTCTTTGAGAGAGGGCACAATGTAAAAGGCTTGTGTAAAATAAGTCCATCTTTACTAATGATTTAGGAAGGGATCATGTCCACTTGGGCCCCAGCTGTCGCTTGTTAAATTCCGTGCAGTAAACGGGATGAGTTAGGGCTCAGCCTGGGAAGGGACAGCATAAGTGTCTTATTGTCTTAACCCATCGAAAAGCTTAGAAGGATCTCTAACAAAGATGCATCACAATGGTTTCACCCCTAGAAGGCTAGGTAGCATGACCTAACCTCAAATCACCCCAGAGTGGTGTTCATGAACCTAAAATGAGGGCTGTGCAGAAAACCACCTACAGAACGATGTTTCCTGAAAAACAGCCAAGAACTTATGAATCTTTACACTAAAGCAGGTTATAGAAGGAAAACGCACACAGAAAAATACCAGCAGAGGTTCAAAGGTCTCAGCTGGAGCATAAAAAAACAGCAGAGATGACTTGATATCTGCCCCTTAGATCTCCAGTAAAGCCTGGTCTCAGCCAATCTCAGCTTTCCCACAAACATGAAAGAGATTTTTGTTACGATCCGTCGTGAAAAGCTGGCATGGTCACAGAAGTCAAAGAAATCTATATATACACAAAAAATATAGGGGAAAAAAAATTGATCTGAGATTTTTCACATTGCTATAGAGCAGTCACGTCCCAGCACACGGCTCGGGGAGCGAATTTCACGATGCCAGCTTTGTTTTGCAGGGCTTCACCCTTTCAGATATGAAAGTTTAACAAAAAACTTCACCGCAGCCTGACACCTGTCGCCTGGACTCACAAATCGGTCGGTTTCGTGTCAGTCTCCTCTTCCTATCTCCTCCCAGAAGACTAAATCCTTCCAGCTGACACCTGAATGCCTCATGAAGCTTCTTTCCTTTCCCATGCCCCCCAGCTGGGTGAGGGGGGTGGGGGGACTTCATTCCTGCTTATAAGCAGGAAGTAAATGAAGGTGAATGAGTAACGTTGCTCTATGGGTCAACAGTCAAGGTGTTTCAAAGCTCTGAATGTGAAGCTGTTAGGTTAGTGAGGTTAGTAGGGTAGAAACAACTCACTGAAATGTGAAACAGAACATATTCTCTAAGGGAAAACATGGTAGTTGATGATGTTTGGACATCTGGCAGGGATTTGACGCTTCAGTTTGAGGAATACTATGATTTTTTAGCTTCTGAGCAACTTAACCAGGTTGCCGACATTTCCTTACAATTTTCAAGCAGCGTTCATTTTACATGCTTTTACCAGGAATTCCTTTATAGGAACACTAATAAACTTTTGGAGATTTTTGCACTCTGACATCCCCTAACAAAGACTCAGCACACATTTTGCATCCTGTCTTTTCTTTGAGCGCTCTCCAGTTAGTAAAAGTTTTGTGTTGACTCTTGGTTCTGCACAAATACTCGCTGTGCTGGAAACTCCTCCTATTGAACCATGTTGACTATCTGCTGTAGGGCAACGATATCTGCATTAAAACAGGTAAAAATCACGCTCAGTAAGCTCAGTAATAGTATGTATGTAGAAGCCTTTTTAAATTATTTTTACATTTTTAAAACCCATTTAAACAGAACATTTATTGAACATTTTTGATTCAGTGATGCAGACAGCTATAAATCACAGCTATAATGTGTCTTCAAACATTTCTCCTACCATAGTTACTAAGCTTATTCCAGTTTCTGATGAAGCTGAGGCAAATAAGGGTTGTTTTTTTTGCCATTTGATTATATCCACTGGCTTTTATCCTTTGTGTCTCATCTGGTGGATGATACTAGCAGACAGATGCTTCATTCAGTCAGAATTCTGGTCCTTTCAAGTACCTACTCATTTCCTACCCAATCCCACTAACAATCTTGTATCTGTTTCTCTTTAACAAACAATGCGATGCATCAGGTAAGTTCTGTCTAGCAGCTTTGCATGACTTGTGCAGCTGCTCAGTAACTATCAGCTTCAAAGCACGACCTTACACGACGTTACCTCGTGTAATATTTCATAGCTTGATACTTAACCTTTTGTATGCCCCATGCTCTACAATTTAGCAAAGCTCATTTTTTTGTAGTTATAATAAATCTAATATAATATGTGTATAAAAGACCAGACTGAGGCATTTCTAACACTTGGCTTGCTTATGTAATGCTAAATCTAAGTGTATTTTAATCTATTACTGTTTTTGAGGTATTATTACCTCAGAAATGTGGTTCTCTTGCTATTTTCTAAGTGCAAACTTTAAGGAAATCTGTTGTAAATCATTAGTAGGAAGTCTTTACCCCTTTCCAGACAGTTTCCAACTCTGACTTCAATAATTATTCTGTGTCAGAGACATTTAAAAATAAGTTTGTTTTAGTACAATGCAGCAAAATTTCAATGCATTCGGTTGTCATTCAAACTCAACAGAGGTTAGAGAGTGTTATGTCAGACAAAAAAAAAAACGTCAGGAGAGAACCACGTATGGCAAAAAGTTTTCCTTAAAAAAAGGGGAAAAAACAACTGCAAAACTCACTACACCCACATACTGTACAGAGCTGCTTCGTAAGTAGAAATCATTTCATTTACTACAAAATCAGGCAAAGCCCACAACAGGATGAGGGTTTAAATTCTTCATAAACGATCACATAACACAACGTGGAAGGAAATAGGAGGAAAACTGCTCTGGTATCAATCACTCTAGATTTGACAAGTACTTTTAGTTGTAGGAGCTGCATCATGACTTGGCGTTTACGTAGCCTGCTGCTGCAAATGACCCTTCGGGGATGGCGGAGATTTGGGGATGGCTGCTTCTCTCATCACTCCACAGAAAAGCTCCCAGGCTTCTAACTGGCCCGCTCATCCAGCAATTGTATTTACAGCTGCTCCCACCTATAGCCCCTCACCTCCTCACCCGAAATGAGAGGAGACATCGACTGAACAATGAAACTGACTGAGGCTTCCTTTAATTCACTGGACATTTTTCCTTTTGCTGCACCCATGGGGAGGTGGCGTGGCGTGGAGGGGGAGGGTTCATTCTAGCCCAGTTCTGTTTGTTCCTGACTGGTACATGTTGGAGTACGGTTAATTAAACTGCCTTTGTCCAGTGACCTATTGCCCTCGCACATACAAAGATGCACATTTTACACACGCTCTGAATAAGTTTGTGTCTGTACAGTGAATTTCAATCAGAGATGACAGATATTGGCTTGTTTATTGATATTCTAGATACAGATTTTGTCCGGCTCTCAATTTCCGGAACCGATTTCAGCTGATACCAATATATTTTCGTCCAGTTTCAGAGCTAGTGGATGCGAAGGCAGACAGCAGTGCCACTGGAAACTGCAGGAGCAATGCTATGCAGTGTTGCACCTAATGACCCCCACAGACCCCTGCACTGAGCTACAGGGCTTCTTTTATTGTTTCTTTTTTCAAAATGTTTATTATCATAAAACCTTTTCAAAACTGGCAATCGGAGGACTCGGACCAAAACAAGTTGCTAAATTCGTATGGTGTAAACAAGATGTTAAACATAGCAGCAAAATAGGATGCTAGCATTTGGCTAATTTTGAGTTCGTGGCTGATAAAACTAAAGCATTGATGTAGTTAATGATATTTAAGGCTTTAAATCGCTCTTATATTCAAAGCTTTCCATCAATTTTACCCTCCTCACTACTTTGATCTTACTTCCAGGCAAACTGGTACAAACCAATAAGAGCTAAACTGCCTCTAGTGGTGACTTGTAAACTGCAGTTTGTAAACATACTGCACTCATGTCTTAATGACACTTGAAACATTAACAAATCATGAACAAGCTAGGATAGATGTGTAATTAAAGTGTTTCTTTAAACCCAAGATGGTAACTCACTTTAATATCTCATGTATTTACACATTTTAGTGCAAAACCATGGACAGACTTCACCAAACACCAGCGTAAATGCAGTAATGCTTGTGTCCAAAGGTTACAAACAGTATTGATTCCTTTTAAAACGCCACATTCTCATTGGATATTGACTCAATAACACGTTTACTTTGTACCTCTGAAGGTAAACACATGCTAACATTGATCGCTACCACAGAGTGATCGGTATGGATGTTTTTGTCATACAGATAGGCTTCATCTGCATTGAACCTTTAGGTTTCTGTGTGGGGAAATTTTATATTTGCTTTGTGAGATAACCTATATTTTCACAGCTGATGTTTTGTAAGCAGTATAATCTAAGAAAGGAAAACAAATTCAACATTGTAGGTGTCTGCTGTGGTTCAAGAGGACCTTGTACAAAATGTTTCAGTGATTCTTTAACTCTTTTATATCCTTAACTGTTCAAATTGCTATTAAGTAGACCAGTTTATAGTCATTATTAACAGTAGCTTTCAAAATCAATTTATTTTAATGTATCTGATACTTTTAATGCAGATTTAAATCCATAAAATGATTAAATAATTAAATTGAATAAATGGATGGATAGAGGTACATTAAATTGCAATACCACCAATGACCACAAGGCACTTTTTTTTTAAATACAGCATTTAAGGTTTTTAAGAAAGACCGGAGTAGAATTGTTAAGTGAGTGATTACAGTCTTGTCAGCTGACCAAACCCCTTCTGGTATGTGTGCTGATGGTTCATTTGAAAATAATGTCATAATTCAGTAGATCTCAATCCTAAAAGGAGCAAACTCTCCTCCCCGCCATTCATATATAGTGGAGGGCTTTAAAACGGCTGTCCACAAATCTGTGTGTGATGTCACAGAGGGTTTGTCCTTTTAATTATATACAGTCTATGTTTGGATCACACTCACACCAACTTGTGAACCAATGGCTCCCTCCTCAGATATTCTCCTATTCTGCTTGTAAAGCCACTGCTGTGACCCTGTCAACTATATTAGAGTGACAGTTTTGCAACTCTGTGTCTTTGTGAAACTGAATGATGTGACTGGGATGAAACAAGTTACTATACTTCAAACAATAATTACCATATGTTAATATCTGTATTTATCACAGAGTGTCAGCACAATCCACCCTCTGAGGTCTCCTGTGTAGAGTTAGTTATGAAAAATACTATTTGGAAACTAATTGAGATCTTGTATTCAATCTAAACAAAAGCTCTTTGTGATCATTTTATTGCCAGTGAACAATCAGCTGATCTCTACCTAATATGTAGATGTTCATCTCACTGTGGATTCATCAATGGATGTCTCCTATTACTCCAAGCTGCTTGAAGTTTATATTTAGAAAGTAGAGATGCATGTTCTGGTTTTAATTTGTGCAACTACACATTAGAAATAAATGAGAATAGAGGGACCTTGCAAAATTTTGGAGGAAAAGATTAAATCTCTTGGATGAGGTTTCGGTCAGACATTATCTTTCATTAGATAAAAAGGCAAAATGACTTTATAATAATTCCCTGGTGAAATATTTCACTAAACTGCACCCAAAACAAACAAAAAAAATCCACCGAGGTTTTGAGGAAAGTTGTCCAAAATTATTTGTGTTGTTGATCAAAGAACTAATAAGCAAGTCAGCCTTTTATTTTGAATAAGTAAATGTCTTCAAAATGTATGCTCATGCCTCTCCAACTGTTAAGCACGGGGGCGGGAGAATCATGCTTTGTGTTCAAAGTGTGGCTGCTGGCACAAAGATTATTTCCCAATATTTAGATGCAAGAATTGCTTGAATTGCATATTTATACTTTATGGAAGCAAACCTTCAGTAAAACGAGATCCTACATCAGGTTGATTTACAACCACAACTGATGACAGTGACCCTGCAGTCCTAAAGCGCTAAATTGTTTAAATGTTTGTGGATAGACCCATAAAAGTCCATTGTGGGGAATTTTTAGCTAATTAAAATTCCTCCAATTGAGACTCTTGAGTAAAGACTGTGCCATGTGTCAGAGGGAGTTGTTTTTCTTTCTGCACTGCTAAAACAGTGAGAGGCAGAAATAAAAGTAAAGATGGTGAACATTTTAATCATTCTTGTTGTCTTTAAATAAGCTCATTATCTCACTTCTCATAAAGGACCAAATCAATATGTGGAATCCTCTGTAAATAAAAGCCACATGAGGTTAAAAATAAGATCTTTGCTTCATAAACAGCAAAGACATCAACTTCCCACCTATAGTCGCTTCAAACAACACAAAACTTTGACACACCTCAATAAAACCACTGTTTTCTGTTTTGTAAGCTGACTGTGTCTCGCTCAGGGGTCTTAATGAGCACAAAAAGCTGGAATGCCTCTCTTGGCTGAAGCCAGCATGGGATAAAACTCTGTTGTGCCCTCAGGCCACACGTGTAAACACAGCAGTGGCTGAAAGCAGGCGTTGTCCCGGGAAATGTGTTGCATATAAAAGATGCTGCCAGACTTACTGCTGTTTTGTTTTATATCTGAACTTAAAGCTGCTCTCTTCTTTTACCTACATTTAAACGCTTTTTTTGCTTTAACTGATCCGTGCTTGTGTCCCCTCTTTAGAGCTGTGTGTATGGTGAAAACCGGACCTCCATCCAGTGCACCACGCCTTCCCTGGCTAAACTTGCCCTGCAGCCCCCTGTGGTCACAAAGGTTGCATTTGTCCTGGACGGCTTCTCAACAGATCAGAAGGACCTGATCTACGTGGAGGACCCCCTTTTTCAGGACCCCAAGCTTACTTCCAAAGACAACAAGAGCATTGTGGAGCTGAAAGTGAGGGTGCTTGTGCATTTCATTATTAACATCTGCGACATTCCATTTTTTTTTCCTTCTTTAATTTGATTTAGGCTGTATAGGTCCGAAACACAACCCAAACTTTTGCTTAAGTTCTTGCTTTACAGCTGTGCTGCCGGTGGGACACTGGCAGAAACAGGTGCAAACTCAAGAGCGTTACAGAAAATCATCCGGTTAATGGATGTTAAGTAAGAAAATCTCTATTTATGAGCTGTGGCAAATTATGAAGGCATAAGAATTGCCAGGCAGAACAGCAAAAAAAAAAGGAGCTGAATCTGAAACCGTATGAAAAGTTAAACATGTACCAGTCAGCAGTTTCTAAACTTTTTTAACTGAACTTTGTGTTGTTAATATGAAGCGAGGCTGAAGCTCTCATGCACCGGTGTGCGCACTTTGTCTCCTAATCCTCACACACATTCACACGTACAGTTATCCAGGGTCCAGGTCAGGCTGGGAAGGAAACAATACAAAAAGAAAAACAGGATGTGGAGTCTGTTTCCCATCGTTTATGGGGAGGGGGGGGGGGGGGAAGAGGGGGGTGGGGGGGGGGGGGGGGGGGGGGGGGGGGGGGGGGGGGGGGGGGGGGGGGGGGGGGGGGGGGGGGGGGG
>JBAMIG010000010.1:7907429-7927087 GCA_037177335.1 Kiunga ballochi | reverse complement strand
TGGGAAGGAAAAAAGAAAAAAAGAAAAACAGGATGTGGAGTTTGGTTCCCATTGTTTGGACCCCCCCCCCCCCCCCATCCCATCTCTCTTCTGTGTCTTTACCTCTCTGTTGACTTGTATTGTTCTTGCTAAGGTCAAAGCTCTTGACACATTAATGCTGCTTTTCAAACAAGTCACAACAATGAACACAATGAAATACATACTTCTACACTTTTTTTTACTCTTTTTTTTTGTGACTCCATCCCAACGGTTTGTGGCAGCTGTTCTGAACCTCTCGCAAGGGATCTTGGCTGTTTTTTTTTCTTTCACTCCTTTCACAGGCATGACCTTGGCCCCAATGTTAAACCCACCACCATCTTAACATCTATCCCCCCTTCATCCCTCCATTCAGCCCAGACAACCTTCCCCCCCCTGTCTCATACTAACCCCACCCAGAGGGGGTTAGTATGAGACATCACACCCGAAGCAGGCCACATTTAACGCCATCTGATAACCCAGCTTTGCTGTGGCTGGGCTCATTTACTGCCATCTGATAAGGCCAGCTCCCAAAATGAAGCAAACAGCCAAACAATGGAATATTTACCTCTAACTGACAGCTCTGCACGGGTATGCTAACACCTTAAGGACCCAGGCTGTTGGCTTTGGCTTAAAGTCAGGCTGTTTTTGCTGCCAATCACAACACAGATGACTGAAGAATACACACTTCCAGTCATAAAACTGTCGGTTTATTCATAGGCACTGTTACCAATGTGACATCTTTTTAATGAGCTTAACTCCTTCCTGCTCTACAGTCTCTCCCACTGTTTTGAAACACACAAAATGATTGTATTTGATTAACTTGTCTCTGTGTGCTGCTTAATTGCAAGCACAAGTGTGCAAATTGGTGAGTTGTCTTGCTGTATGTGTGTGTTTGTGTGTGTAGAGTTCAGAAATGCTGTGTTTGTGTGAGAGGAACAGGTGCGAGGCTCCACTCTGTGTCAAATTGGAAAATCCCAAACTGTCACGCAAGGAATGTGATCATTCTCTTTATTGCCTTCTGCTGTCCTTAAACAAGTGTGTGTGTGTGTGTGTTTGTGTGAGAGAAAGAGGTAGAATCTGAGAGAAAAAAGACTACCAAAGAAGAAAGTGAAATAGCTGCACAAAGTGGGAAAAAAGTAATAGAGATCTTTGTTTCCTCACAACTTTCCATTAAGTAGTGTAAAACACACTCACTCTCTCCCACAATGGAAATAAACTCCTGTCATCAGAGCAGACTGAAACAAACTGCCCTGTTTAACACGTAAGAGATGTTTGCTCACAGTAAAGTCGTTTACCTGAGTACTATTTCATAGTCACAGGTTTGACAATGAAGGCTCACATTTCAGTGACTCAGTTCCCTCCAGCCTGTGTTTAGATACAAACTACAGCAACATTCAGCATCTCGCCACGATATCATGATATGCTGCACAATAAGCTTGATGCTCTAAGTGTTGCTGAATGTGTCATCATATCCATATCATACGTCTCATTCGCCACTTTCTCTTAGCCACCTCATTTTTATGTTTCTTTTAACCTTTATACTCTGAGTGGTTCGGGAAAAGGTTATGGTCTTTCTACTATTCAGATTTTAGAGGGAAAAAATACTGATGTGCATTATTGTTAATCATACAAAAATTAAATGCATTGATCTTAATTTAATAAAAATTTGATAAAATATCATTAAATAGCCAGTTGATTTGACACGTTTTAGTATATTTCTAAATCAGGGATTGGTCATTATGATATCATGCCTCAAATCTCATTACATCAGGTATTAGATATGAGATGTTATGGCTGTAGGTATCAAGTTAAAGATATCAGGTATTAGATATTTGGTCAAATCTCATGATGTCAGGTGCCAAAAATGAGATATCATAATATCTGATAGCAGATATCACATATCATGTGTCTGATATTGAGAAGTAGAGGGCTAAAAATCAATTTGGCAGTATTTACTCCTGCATCTCTGCTCTTTCCCCTCTTTCTGTTTTCTTCCTTCACTCTTCTATATGCTTCTTTAACTCACTGTCTCCCATCCCCCTCTCTTCTTCTTCAGGGTGATCGGATGGATACAGAAGCGATGAAGTGTCAGGTCTTGACAGTTTCCAACCACAGTTGCGAAAATCTGACTCTTGTAGACAACACTCTGAAATGCACTGTCCCCACCGAGCTGCAAACCACCAGCGGCAAGGAGCTGCAGGTTGAGGTGAGACACACCTGCACTTATACCTTTACCACAGCACAGGCAATGTTTGCTTCCTGGCACACCACCTCTCTATCACATGTGCAACCGTTTATGAACAACGACACATTAACTGAGGCAAATTTTGGTTTGCTGAAATGTAAACACTGTTGCATACACACACTTCTATACAGCTTAAAGGTTGTGGAAGTTTTATTCTTGTGTTTCAAAAGAAAAATAAACATCTTTCACGAGTGTAGTAGATGTTTTGATGGCAGTAGGGAGTATGTGTGTGTTTGTGTGCATGCAACCACATGCTAAACCTGTTCTGAATGATATACGCCTGTGAATTAATTTGTTTTCTTAAGAGGGGAGGTGCCTGTTTTATAACACAAAGATGTAACATAATATGTGATAAGAATAATTTATTAATCATTTATCAAAATGATACATTTATCTGAAATGTCCGACATGGCAGAAATACAGAACAACAGATTTAAACCATGTCTTTGCAGCTTTTTCCACAGAAGTTGGTTTTACGGGGTTTTATGCTGAGTTACGTTTTTCACAGTTGTCATTTGTGGACTTCAGTAATACGACTTTGCGTTGTCACACAAAGGTAAACTCCTGCAAAAACCAGTATAAAATGATTTAAATATGAAAGTACACATAAGCTACAATCTGAAAGCTTACAGTATTACACACCAAACCAATTCATTGGCACATTTATTTCTAAATAAAGACATTTTATTTTAACTAAATTGAATAAATTAATAAAACAGTAGTTTTAGTAGAGAGATGGTGAAAACAAGAATAGTACAAGAGATTGAAAACAGACTGTATTGGATTAGCCATCATAACCATATCACTTGACCTTGCTGTGCTTGTCATTTTACACTTTAGAAATTATATGGAAAACACAACATTCCTTTAGACTTTCTGATTATTTACAGAGAACTTTAGAGACTCTCCTGTCCTAATGGAGTCCTTAATAACAAGCACTAAGAAAAATGTATACAATGGCCTTAGTAAGTGGGCTCAGCGACCAGGTGGTCAACATAAAGGAGGGACAAGAAAAACATATCAGTTCTTGCATAACCTCAATGCTGACTTCAATGCCTCACAAAAAACTGACTCCAGAGCCAGGTCGGCCTATCCGGTTATGTTTTAAACTGGTACAGGTTTTATCTGCCAGACAGAAATTGTTTTATCCACATGGGTTAATAATGAATTAGCAGGAAATACAAGCTCTTGTATGGCATTCCCCAAGGCTCAATTTTAGACCCAATTCCTTTTCATTTCTACATCAGGATACAAAGCATAAACATTGGTAGTTATGCTGATGCCCTCAAATCCCTTCAAATATAAGTATGCAATAAGAGTGCTGTGAAATCCTATTTGTTATACAAGCCATCTTCTAATGCTGAGGCACAGACTCCCCATAGATAATATCCATAACCATCTCCAGACCCCACCGCTGTCAGGGCTATCTTATGACTTGTAAACTTGTCTTCAGAGGAATCCTTTATCTCATGGGGGGGGGGGGGTATGTCACACACACACATACACACATACATGGCACACATTGTCCCATCTGCATCAGGCTGCAGTAGAAACCTCATTTCCACTAAATCTAATAATGGCAGAAGCAATATCACTGATGTAATCTGTCCTCTAACAGTAGCAAAAGACGTGTGTGTTTGCAAGGTTGCAGCAGCATAATTTATGTCTGAATACCACATTCATAGCTCCTGGGTGTGTATATATATATATATATATATATATATATATATATGCTATTTTTGCACAACTTCATCACCTAAAAATGAACTTTTTACCCTCCTTTTTCAAAACTGTCACATTTAAGTGCAGAGAAATATCCAAAAACTTTGGGTTTCTGTGTTTGCTTTGTTGAATTTGCTGCAACTCTCTTAAGCAGGCAACTTAAGTCCTGCTGATTGATATGGCTAAACGCAGTAGTCATAGTAGGCCTGAGCATTTGCAAAGCTTTCTTTGCAATTTACTGAACCATTTTTTTATCTGTAAAGCTCTTTATTGCAGAAAAACTCCCAACATCAGAATTCAAGCCTTTAATCAGCCTTTAATCCTTTTCGTGCGAGTTATGATCCATTGCTTCAACTCTGATAGTTAAAGTCCAGCTTAATGATTAAAATAGGAGTCATATCTGAGGATGGTGCTAACAAAATGCACAACATTCTCTTCTTCCCTTCATTCTTTAAACCTTAAATGTCGTCCCCTTGTATAGTGGCGGCAGGCTGACTGCATCAGGCATCTGGGCAAGGTCACGTTGGCTCAAGAGCCGGACTACACAGGTCTCATCGTGGGCTGCGTGTGCGTCAGTTTACTACTGCTGCTGCTGGGATTGCTGCTGATGTGGAAGAGGAACAAACACATTGATGGTAAGCAAATGGCTCCGTGACTCCTGATATCCTCCACTGTAATTCACCTGTTTACCATGTGTGTGTGTGTGACGTTTTTGAAAGTAGTGTTTGAAGTGTTCACTCATAGTTGGTGTGTCTTTTCTAACCTGTATGCATGTGTGTCTGTTGGGTTTGTTTTGTCTGGTGGGTTTAGAGGGGATTTATATGTGGGGCACGCGGGTAGAAACGCTTTGCCTTCCTCACAATTTCTCCACGTTTCTTTTCATCTCCCTTGATATCTCCTTGTTTTTATCTCTCCCTCGCCTCTTTTTTTCCCCTCTTTTGTCCCTAGATCTGTCTGAGGTGTGGTATGATGGCCGGGGTCACATCCAGCATCTGGACAGGCTGGCTAATGCGAGGAGCATCAGCCCCACTAATGAAATGGTGTCTCATGAGTCAGTGGACTATAGAACAACCCTGCTGGAGGGTACGTCTCCCCACCCCCATTCGCATTTGACTCCCATCAGCTGCCGCTCTTTCTCCACCGCATCTACCTGTTTCCAACCCTGTTGTGCTAAAAGCTATGTTAGGAGTGCATGCTTTACTGAGCATGTGCAGAACTAACAACAGCAGTCCAACTAAGAAGAGAATATTACAATATGCATCTTAGGTGCTTTGGATAACAAGTCATCAGAGGCTTCTTTGCCATTTGGGTAGATGATTGCCTCTTGAGCCAAAATTCATGAACTTGCAAGAGTTTTCCCTGGAAGAACACCAAGAAACGTAATTCAAAGTGACACTAGTGAGGATCAGATTTCACGGTTTTAATGTAAATTTGAAATGTTTCAGCCTAAACTCAAAGAACTCTAATGATTTTAGAGTCTCTGATCAGGAAAACTGGCTAACTGTGATGCAGTTTGTAAAGTTCTGTATAGTTTTTTGTTCCTTTGGGTCCTGAGGGCCTTGGAGAGACTCCTTGTATTCCGATCCCGAGCATGAGGGTAAAGCAATTTATGTGCTGGCTTAAAATCTGAGAAGGCAGACTTACTAATGAGCTAATGCTTGCCTTCAGGGATAGCTTGTTGGATCAGTGACTGAGAGCCCACATCGGAGCTGGTGCTGTCTCTGTCAGCTTTTCTTAAATGTTTCTGGCCTTTTCAGATAAAACTTTGCATTCATTACTAACTGCATCAGAAAAGCGATCAGAGGCTTCTTCCTTCCAGCTCTGTTAGACTCTTCGCCATATCAAATCCCTCTCTCCCTTTGTAGCCACCCCCTCTCTGATCGTGTAACAACCCTTGACCTCCTGGGGCCCTGTTGATACAGTCGCAGACATCTAACCTCCCCTTCTGCCTATTTTTTGCATCTCCAGATCAGGGTGCCGACAGGCCTGAGACATGCCGAGCGGTTCCTCAAGTCTATGGAGGCAACGGAGAGCTGTTGTCATCCAGACTGGGGGCATTGGGAGGTGGGATGGGTCTGGGAATGGAAGGTGATTTGGTCTCACCCCTGCTGGTGGCTCCTGTACACATCGACCCTTCCTGTCTTCACCCGGATCTGCTGACTGAGGTGCAGCATGTGGTGATTGCCAGGGAGCAGCTTCTTCTTCACCTCAACCAGGTCATCGGCCGAGGTCAGTCCCAAATGTATACATCATCGTTGATGATGCCATTTTCAGAAAAGCTCAGTTCTTATGCATTAACCATCAGCAACCCCCAATGTATGGTAAACCCACAAGAATTATCTATCATAACATTATTTATTGCATTTTCATAGTGAAAGAATTACTATTGTTACTATTTTGATAAGAATACATATTTAGGGAAATTACTGAGAACCATTTCCAGTTAAACTTGGAACCAATCAGCTTAAATTCATAATAATGTCCAATAAGCATCAGCTAAAATTCAACAAGCAAGCAGAAGATTGAATGTCTGTCTGAATAAAAGAAAAGTAATTGTCCTCTATAGCTGGAATAAAGACAGTGCAAAGTGATGCCAACAAACAACCTAAAATAACCTAGAAGATAAATAGTAGCCTAAATAACTGTAAATAGCTCAAAACAGCCAGAGGAAGAAGTGTAAATATGTTAATAGTTTGTTTCTGTTGGGTTTTTTTCCTACTGATATTGTTTTTCCTGAGACTAAACTTAACAGAATGATGTGCAGATGAGCCAAAGTTGGGTTCTGTTGATCTGTTTGTTATTTCTACAAAATGTTTCTATAGAACATATAATGTCCATGTATTGACTGTTCTTAAAAGAGTTGTGGTTCTATGTGAGTTTTTGCATTTAAAGGAAACAGACGTACCAAAATAAAAAAAAGACAAGTTAATGACTACAGATACCAATTATTACAACTGTATCAAAGCTTTTTAAATATAGAGACAGTATGCATTCATTACTGGAAGTGACAGTGACATAACGATGACGATTAGGGTAATATGACATTTCTTGGGAGCTTTATGGAGCAGCTAGTATGAAGGGAATAGGTATGGCAACAGTGAGTTAACATGCATTAATTTATAATCTTAAGTCATTAATTGCATTTTAAAGGAGAAAATATATTAAACTGAATGCATTTTCTTGGATGTGTTTAGCCAGAAAACCTCTATTCCCGCTAATTGTTATGGACCATTAACGTGCAGGCATCATAATACATCCAGCATCTTTAGGGCTTGTAACTTAAACCTTAGCTGCTAAATGAGACACAATAAAAACCTGATATCCCTACAAACATTTCATGGATATCGCAACTGATACTGTGTTACACTATCATCGCCTGCTTTAGTTTAATGTGTTAGATTTATGTAAAACCCTATAAAACCCAAAGTGGCCCCTATAGAGTTTAATCACCTGCTTTATCAACCCACAAGCTTGACATGCAGACTCAAAATCACCGCATATTGCCTTGTTTAAGCAGGCGGCAGATTCAATATCAAGTTTGATATCAAGAGTAGAAAGACCCCCAAATCCCTAAAAAAAGGCCAGGCAAGTTTATTTGTATAGCACCTTTCATGTACAGGACAATTCACAGTGCTTTACATGGAAACATTAAAAGCATTACAGATATAGAGAAGAATTAAAAACAGTAATTAAAAGCAGATCAGATAAAGTTGCCGTGCAGATTTTCATTCATAGGCGCATGAAAAAAATATTTTTTTTCATTTCACCTGGATTTAAAACTGTCTACTGTTGGTGAGGGTTTAATCTCTACTGGCAGTTTAATTCACATGTTTGCACCATAACAGCTAAATGCTGCCTCTCCATGCTTAGTCTGGACTCTGGTCTGGACCAACTGACCTGTGTCTTTGGATCTAAGAGCTCTGCTTTGCTTATATTCTCTGAACATATCACAGATGTATTCTTGGTCTAAACTATTTTGGGATTTATAAACAATCATCAGGGTTTTAAAATCTATTCTGTAAGAATTCTGTGTTCAGATCTTAGTCCTTGTTAAAGCTCGAGCTGCAGATGTTTGATGCTCTTTTTGGAAAGTCCTGTTAAAAGACCATTACAGTAATCCAGCGTACTGGAGATAAATGCATGGATGGGTTTCTCCTGGTCTTACTGGGAGACTAAACCTTTAATCCTGTTGATGTTTCTGAGATGGTAAAAAGCTGTCTTAGTCACAGCTTTGATGTGGCTGCTGAAAGTCAGGTCTGAGTCTAGATTTTTTTCTCTCATTCAGGAGTTTATTTGTTTCAAACACTGACACAGTAAGTCCAGTGGACTGCAGACACATAAATCTGTGCATCATCTGCATAACTGTGATAATTGATGTTATAGTTGACCCAATGGGAGCATGTACAAGTTAAACTGAAGACGTCCTAGCACTGACCCCTGAGCTACTCCGTGTCCACTCGCTCAGATTCATAGCTGCTGATTGTAAGCTTTGTTTTCCTCCACTTACGTTCAGCTTTTCTACATTCTCTTTTAAGAATTGTGACCATACTGGTTTTTCACTATGGTGTCTTCTGTTTGCTCAGGGTACTCTTGATTCTTATTGGTGCAACAACATCCATTACATTCATGATTTTCACACTGAAATCATCCAAGAGTCCATCAACTGACTCTGCAGTCGTTGATGGTAACACAGATATGGCCTTGATAAACTCTGCACATGTCTTCTCCATAATGTACCTCTTTCTCACTGAGAAGAAGCTTGTTCGGACATTATGGGCAACCGGCAAGTCAAACAAGTCAGTAAGTGACTGAAACAGAGGAAATATCAACACCTTTAGAAATAACCAGGTCCAGAATGTGACCTCAAACGTGTGTCGGTTCTTTTACATGTTGTTGCAAACCTAACATGTCCAAATCAGTAGAAAATTCCTTGTGCATTACCATCTGACATGTCAATGTGAATGTTTCATTAAGAACAGCAGCACTCGTATCCTCTGTTAACCATGTTTCTGTTAGAAACAAAAAGTCTAAACTGTGAGAAATAATGAAGTCATTAACTAACAGTGACTTGTTGGTTAGAGATGTGATATTAAGTAAAGCTAACTTTATGGAAGTTACACTGGCCTCTGTTGTATGCTGAGTGCTACATGGTACAGTTAACAGATTAGATCAATTTCTCACACAGGTTGACAGATTTCTATTATTTCTTTTTGTTCTGAGCACAGCTATCTGTAGTAACCCTACTACAGCAGGGACCCTGAACGCATCATGGCATTCTATCCTTGTTTGAGACAGGGCTGCTGCTTTGTGAGCTTCTTGCACATCCTCCTGTGCTCTACTCTGATCTAAGATGGGGTGGAGGTGGAGTAGGGGGGGCTCTGTGTTTCTTTGTAGATGGCGGTCGCTGAGGTCGAGGCTGGGATAGGGACATCTTCTGGAGACCTTGGGTTGTCTGAAGAAGCGGGTCTGATGAGTGAGGAGATGTGGTGATTGTTTGCCTCACTGGCGTGTCCTTCGTTCTTATCTGTACACTCATGTTTAGATTTACCGTTCCAACAGCATGACGCAGATGTGCACCAAGTAATCTGCATCCAGTTAGATTTGGATGAATCCCATCAGGTCTGAAACAGTCCTTACAGTTCCAGAAGTAATTGAAGTTATCAATGAACTTCATTCAATGGGCGATACATAGATCCGATAGCCATGGTGAGGCCCAACTGTCTGCTGAAAGCTTCTATTCCCTTACCCCCTGTAGGAATAGGACCTGAAATAAAAACATGATGTGCTCCAGAATAACAACACAAAAAAGTCTCTCTTAAGGATCTCAGACCCAGTTTTCCTCCTCAAAATGTCATAAGATCCCATGTGGACAATGATCTTCATCCCATCTGGATGTGAAGACAGAATGGTTGCAGAATGTCTCTCAGTTCTCTTATGTTTCAGAAAAAGTTATATTTTCTGTGTTTGCCATTCTCACACGCTGTGTTATAGAGTCTCCAATAAAAATTGTGTCTATTTCTTTTTGAGTGGAGCTGTTGATGGCATCTCTAGTCCTACTGGATGTAGAATGTTTTGCTTTGCCCTCTGCGTTTTGGGGATATTTCTCTCTTTCTCTTTGATCTTTGGATCACATTCATTATTTTGCTTCAACACATCATATCTATTGTGGAGTGAGGGGGCAGGTGGTAGGGCGAGTGCTGGAGCTTTAAATTTTCTGCTGAATTTACCTTTGCCACAAACAACAGACCAGAAAGCAGCACCTCTGCCCCCTCAGTTAAATTATCCCCTGAGGAAAAATGCTGCACTTGGTGTTTTCAAAGTGGCATAAGATTATTTGTTCTCAGGGCCCATTGTCGGGAGGTGTAATCCAACACCTACAGCCATCTGCAAGGACGTGATAGGAGGGCGCTGTGCTCATTTTGCTCCTACACCAACCCCCAGTCTTAACTTAAAAAGTAGATATAATTCAGTAAAATGTGCAATACTTCAAGGAGGTTTGACACTTTGGGGTATTAATGAATAAACCCTCATACTAGGTTACTTGAAGGGAGCTAATTTAATGGGAAGGTAACTTGAGAGAGTTCGCTCTTTAAGGTGTGAAACACATAAACCAGTGTGAGCACCTTGATCCTTTGCTCCAGACATTATATCGTTTATATGTAAGCAGAGGTCAGAAGTATTTTATCTGATTTCTGTGAACCAGGATGCGGATTCCATCAAGTCTGAATAGATGATTTAGATGCTGCTGCACAGTTATTTCAATTTAAGGGTAACATTTAGGAACTGCGGCTTCACTGACTGCATCAAGCAACAAACTATAAAGGAGAAGATGTGATCAGGATAAATTAGGATCTAATTTTCAAGTTGAGACTGCTCACACACACCCAAACACACTGCGGAAATGTGCATTTAACAGGCAAACTGACTGTTTTCTGGCTGGACTTTTTATTTACTCGTTGTTTCATGTTGCTGTAGTGGCAAAAAATCTACTTTTTACATTCAGTCATAACATAAATGAGACAAAAAAATTGTTTCTCATAAATATAAAACACTGACATGTCTCTTGTGTTGGCTAAAGAAAATGTTATATGGAAGTCTGTCTTTTACAAGCTTTTGCTGACTGATTCTGACTAATGCTGTACATCATGTTGCAACCTGCAGGTCACTTCGGCTGTGTTTTTCATGGAACGCTGCTCGAGCCCGATGGGCAGAAGCAGCACTGTGCCGTCAAGTCCCTAAACCGTAAGTACAACCCTCTTTATTTATCATTAAATCGGCCAATTTCTAAAAAGTCAGGAGCACAATGATATTAGCCATGACATATTGAGAGCACTTGATGGGTTTTGGATTTGAGGTATCTTTCTTTGGGGATTTTGTGATTAAGCAAGAGTATTGTGTCATTCTGGAGATTTATTCACAAGTTAGCTCAGAAATCTGTGGCACACTTTCATGCTTAAATAACACAAAGATCCATGATAGCAATGTCTTATACAGGTAAGTTTAAAACAGCTGGTTTTATGGTCTAAAAACTGTCGTACTAGTTTATCTCTATTCCCTGATATTCCCACATTTTAGATTGGTGATGTGGCTACCAGTCAACCTTGAAACAGGTTATTTGTGCATTTAAAATGCTTGTTTGGCTTCGATTGTTTTCATTGAGGTGATCTTAGTGTTATAGACAAGTCGAAGCTTAGGTCTCTAACAAAAATAACGTGTAGAGTTTTAAACCCACCATCCTATATAAACCTAACCAACTGTGAACTTCATTGTGACCAGATTTGCAATTAAACATTAATAGCTGTTTCTTATAACAGAGCAGGTTCAACTCTACAGGGTAATCTCATTTTAGATTAATGGTATAAGTATTAGCTAACATTCAGATCTGTTCATAAATATAAATTCATGGCCGTAATGAAGATAATTACTGTAAGATTATTACTGTAGTGGTTAGCACTGTGGCCTCACAGAAAGAAGGTTGCTGGTTCGAGCTTAAGCTTGGGAGATTTGTCCAGTGGCCTTTTTGTGTGGAGTTTGCATGTTCTCCCCATGTATGCGTGGGTTCTGTCCGGGTACTCCGGCTTCCTCCCACCCACAAGACATGCTTGTTAGGAAAAATAACCATGGTTAAAAATATAAAAATTGTAAGTCGGTTTGAATAAAAGCCTCTGCTAAATGACTGTATAGTAGTAAGATAGTGCAACTCACACTAGCACACAGCAAACCAAGCGGTCATTACTACAAACCAAACAGTCTCAAATACTTCAGCCAGTTGCTCCTGATACACAACAGTCATCTATTAAACTGGTCCTGGTTTTCAGAGCACGACACCACAGATGAATAAAAAATTATGTTAAAAATCCTTCATCATAAATAGCTGTAATTGATCTTTTAAAGCTTAAGTGGCCAAAACTATCTACTGCTTCTATTATCACAGATGTTTCTCGTATTTATATTACATTTATTTTATAAGAGAGAACTCAAAATTAGTCAATCCCAAATACTCCAGGTTAATTTGGGTAGGAGGATGTACAGTAAGTAATAATTGGAAGGAGTATATAATAACTGGAACAGCTGAATGAATGGAATAGATATTTTCAATTATAAATCATCCAATATCAAAACAGTCATGAGACATTTTAGTTTTTAAACTTTTAGTCATTTCTTCAACTCAAAATCTAGGATCCAGAGAAAGAAACTGTCTTTTTCTGTCTCCTTTATCACCAAACTTTGATTTCTAATATGCAATAAATATAATTAAGATAATGATAATTAGTGTTGTTATGAATAGATATTTTATTTAACCTGGATATTTATGTCATTCTTGTTATAAAGCTGGATTATAGTTAAAACTGGGGTAGTAATGCCCATTTGAATGTGCTTCATCACAGAATTTAATGGCTCAGCTCTTTCTTACTGGAACTGGTTACACTGCATAAATAAAACATCCCAAAAAACATGTGCCAACTGCAACTCAATCCTACACCTGCTTATATTATAGTATATGATATCACTGCACCCCGATAGCATTACAGGTCTCCTCTGAGAAGATCCTGTTTAGCTTGAGATGATAGTGATGAATGAGCATCTGATGGTGAAGAAGGCATTAGGCCCCCTCACCACCACCCCTTAATTATGTAGCCTGTCAGCTGGAGAAGAGAGATTGATGTTGGGATGATATGGAGAAAAGACCTAGCCATAGTCGGACGGACTGAGTTCAGCCTGCTGGGTTCAAGCCCAGGAGATTTTAAGCCTTTTTAAATTAATTACTGTGAACTCAGAGGACATAGTGTCATCGTTTTTTGGCTTTTGTTGTATTTGAGTTTGACGTGAAGCTTTTATCCTAATCAAGCTTCATGTATAAAAGGAAAATAACTGAAGTTATGCTTTGTATTTAAAAAATTATTAATGTTTCATACATAGTATTTATCCATCTCAGTGTGATAAAGTAATTATTTTCCATAAGTTTGGAAGCTTTTCAAACCCGACCTCTGACGTCATCCCTCTGTGTTTGTGGTCTGACCCCACTGAAGGCTAATCATCCTTTGAAAGAGATTCCACCTCTAAACAGATTACAGCAAAGTCATAAAGGTTAAAGTGCAAGACACCAGAAGATGGGATGCATTTGGCAAATGGGAATTGAGAAATGGGTGAGATTGTATTTTTTTAGTTGGATGTCCATCATCGTCTTCATTCCACAAAGGTATCTAAGGAATGACCTTCCCGCTGCTGTCAGCGAAGGAAAGTTACTGCTTATCTTCCAATAGCCTGAGCTGTTATTGTTCCTGCTGTTCTGTTGGTTCGAAGCGTTTTCAACCATACATTTGCAAAAAATTATAAAATAGTACAAGTTATTTGTATTTTTATAAATGTGTCTAGTCCAGCATTAAAGCAAACAGAATGATGGTCTGACTGCTGTGTTGTGATGAGCAATCTTCATGTATATATGTATATCCAGAGATCCATGTGGTAGTGAGAATTATTTATTTATTATCTATTTTTGATTCATTTTTGTTCAACATGATATAAATGTGTTGCTGGACCCGACTGGAAAAGATAGAGAGAGGATAGAAATACATTGGAAAGGACAAAGGAAATACTCGGGACCCACAGGGAGCCAAAGATCTACAGATGCTACATGCACTGATGAACAAGAAAAGCATATTCAACCTGAATGAACCTAAAGAACAGCTCAGTGACCATGTCTTCATGCCAAATGTATGGGGTGAAAAGTGCTCACAGAAAGGAGATTATTCTACAGCGACCAGGAGGTGGAAGAGAGAGAGGTCTCAGCTGGGGCAGCTGGGGCCCCCCCACAGTCAGGGGTAACAGGCCCCTGCAGGCCCAGCTCGGAAGTTGCCGACCCCGCCGGACACCGGCCGCCAAGGGCAGGCAGAACACCAGCCCTGGGCCCCAAGATGGTCCAAACCCTGGCGCACGAGATACACACCCCGGGAACTAACCCTCCACCTACAGTACCTTCACACACACACACACACTCTTACACATACCCAACCAACCACACACACCCTACCATCTCTTTTTACATACACACACATGCCCAGTCATCCACATGCACCCAACTACCTCTCTCTCTCTCTGCATACACACATACCTACCTTTCTCTCTCTCTGCATACACACATACCTAAAAAGAGGTAGGGTACCCACCAGAAGATGGGATGGGCACCACTTGACCCCTGGGCCCAGAACCGACACCAAGCCCACCTAGCACACACCGGCCACCCACCACAGGGCAGAGCACCACCACTTGAGCCTCCACCAGCGACCCCGTCCCACCGCCGTGAAGCTACCCCAACCACCGACCCACCTACAGCCCCCATCCCCCCAGATCACACACCCAGCTGTTCCCGCAAACAGCAGCCAAGATCCCAGCCAAGTGGCCAGCTGGGACCCATAGCCACCGACAGCCCATGGCCAAACCCACAACCCCAAAGTGGTGAGGTCTCATCTAAAACCAAGACTAAGTGATGGAGCTAATCACAGGGGAGCAGAGGGTGTGAAATTCAACAAATTGATCCTTTGAGGTGGCAGACATTGTTTCAATGCTGATGTGAGATGCAGATTTCTAAACTATTGTATGCAAAGATTATTTTTGCTTTTCAAGTTCAAACAATAGTTTTATTTGCGATGCATAAGATAGAGAGGATTAGACTACCGGCAGACCCCTCGTGTTAACTTCACCCAACTCCCCCAGTAGGCACAGTGTGGGGTTTGCAGGAATAGTGCACTTAGACCATTTGTATTTTTGTTACAAGGCATCACAGACTTAGAGGAGGTGTCTCAGTTCCTGAAGGAAGGAATCATTATGAAGGACTTCAGCCACCCCAACGTCCTCTCTCTGCTGGGTATCTGCCTTCCACCTGAGGGCTCGCCGCTGGTGGTTCTGCCCTACATGAAGCATGGAGACCTGCGCAACTTCATCCGCAATGAGGGACATGTAAGAGCATACACAGCAGCAGCAGGGGGGGTGATGTTAACCGTTACACTTTCCTGTTCGGGTGCTGCTTTTAGATGTGCAAAAGCTTGATGTCAAACATGTGTTACAGAACCCAACAGTGAAGGACCTGATGGGCTTTGGGTTGCAAGTAGCCAGAGGAATGGAGTATCTAGCCAGTAAAAAGTTTGTCCACCGAGACCTGGCTGCCAGGAACTGCATGTAAGTTAACATTCAGAGACAAATTAATGTTTTAAGGGCATGTGCAAACCTAGCAGTGGACACTTTAGCACATTTTGGTTTTAAGTACAGTTTATGTCTTGGAGCTACGTTAATTAATGTTTAAATGGGATAATACTGTGTTGTATTTATAATGTATTAATCTAGAAATAAATCAAAATGTGCAACCATTTACTATTTAACTTGTTATTACACATCCACACTGTCTTCTTTAAACTACTGACTCTGTAAGCCGCCATCTGGGCTGGATACCAGGGACCAAACATGTCTGTTACAGATACTGACCAGATGCAACAATCACTAAATAGGATAGGTGTTAACTGCTCGTTTTTCAACCACACATTGATTATCTTGGGACAGAGGTGTTGAGCAAAGTTTTCACCATAAGGTTATATGAGGTGGTTACCTCCTGAAAACAAAGTGTAATGTTCATTTCTTAACATAAAAAAGAAAAAAATGGTGATTTTTGAAAAGAAATGAGTGATTTTGAGATAACATCAAATTATTTTTTATGTTTTCTGGAATGTTACGAGGTTTGGTTTTGTTGTTATATCTGAGGTTGTGTTTCGTACATGCAAACCATGAGTGACTGCAAATATCCAAAACACATGGACTAACTTGCTCTTTTCCTTGACAGGCTGGATGAGAGCTACACGGTGAAGGTGGCAGACTTTGGCTTGGCTCGAGATGTTTACGACAAAGAATATTACAGCGTCCACAACAAGAGCGGCGTCAAGCTGCCGGTTAAATGGATGGCTCTGGAGAGTCTGCAGACGCACAAGTTCACCACAAAATCAGACGTGGTGAGGACTCAGTTGCGCCTGAAGCAGAAACGTCTTCGCTGATTCGTCACTTCTGTTCACATGTGTCACTTTCATCGCTTATTACCACAGTGGTCGTTTGGTGTGTTGCTATGGGAACTGATGACCCGCGGAGCCCCACCGTACTCCGACGTGAACTCCTTTGACATCACCGTGTTCCTCCTGCAGGGGAGGAGGCTGCTGCAGCCCGAGTTCTGCCCCGATTCTCTGTGAGCGTGCACCCCTGTAACACATGCACTAAGTAGCAGCCATCCACCTACGCCAGCATAGTTCCATGGCTCAGTTAGCGTGAGTGATATACTGTAGAGCTTCAGGGAAAGAGACTGATCGCAGCACAGAGCAGCAGAGAGAAAATAGTAGAAGTAGAAGAGCTGTGTAAACAATGGAAGTCATAAATATGAAGCTTTCCAAGTTCAGGCCATCCATCATCATCCGCGAGAGACTCAAACAAACTTCAACAAGAGTTACATCTCATCACATCTTTGGGTCAAATAAGAGTCACTTTTGTAGCTTTGCCATAAGTCAAAATGGAAATCCAATGAAACGATTGCTTTACTGTTCTGCTTGGTGCTCATTACTATGGCAACCTGGAGTTTGTGAGGATTACAGCGATTACAAGTTGAATCGATGTTAGCTGAGGTCACCTATCTGTTTTAGATTTTAGATTTTTTTTGACAGATTCACATGTAAGACAAGGAAAAAATTAGGTAAACAAAGACAGTTTTCAGAATCGGTCTGAGCTCATGATGAGAGGAGAAACCAATGGAAAGAGGCAGATTTCAATAAAAAATTTCACACGTCAGCTCACTTAACACATCAGTCTTTTCCTTATCCGCGTGAAACTCCGAGCCGCTGGTACCGCAAAACACATGCCACGGGTGACCTCATTCAGAGCAGATAATGCTCCGAGGTGCCCAACATGTCTGTGTGTGCGTGCTGTGTGTGGAAATCGACAGTGGGAGTGGGAGCGTTCAGGTGAGAGGGAGGCAAGAGGCCCAAGCTAAGGCATGGAGGTGTGATATATGTCGGTAAACATTCCCGCAATTCTTCACTGCTGCTCGCTCTGAGGGTGCTCTGGGTAGCAGCGAGCTCTGACAGATGCTTTAGATGTGAAGCAATGGGCTCATTTTATCTTGATTTTGTAACAATGAAAGTATTTCTGTGCTGGGTAAGCAAAAGAAAAATGTAAGATATCTGAGTTTCTAACTTTCAAACTTCAAATTTTATTTATTTATAAAGCCCTTTTCTTGCCACAGGCAACACAAAGTGCTTTATATTATAAAATCCATTTGATTAATAACACACAAAAAATAAACATAGCAATAATACCCCCCCTCCCACACACACACACACACACACAAACAAAGATGGACAATCCCACCCCTTCTCCCACCCCCAATATGACTCCCTGACTTGTGTCTCTTAACTGAAACTAGTAAAAATAAATAAATAATGAATAAAAAAATAAATAAAGACTAAAATAGAAGTAAAACATTTGGCTCTGTACTGATGTTGACGTGAGGAAACGATATTATTGTTGGGTTTCATCCATGCTAGGAGCTCGCATCCCCATGTCTTTGTGGTTCACATCATGAGTGGTTCTGCATGAGTGGTTCTGCTTGTACATGATAAAAATAGGGCCAACATCTTCTCCAGGTAATAAAATGCAAGACCCATCTGGGTGAACGTGGCAGCAAACAGAGAGGATTCACTTTCACATTCTGTTGAGACTGAATTAAACATTTAGCTTTTAATACTCGGTGTAGTGTTTTAGACTGAAATCCTAAAGATGATGCATTTTCTGCTGACCTAAAATCAAAATACAAAAATTGAAATGTTGGGAAACTGTTCAAAGTGAAACTATAAACCAAATGAGCTATATCTTTAAAAACGCCTTTTATACTAACATTTCTGACCAGCACAGCAGAGAATGTTATTAAAGTTATGTGAGATGCAAACACTTCTATTTTCAGGGAAATAAAGTGAGAAACAACAAGTTAAGGGAGAATAAGAAAATGTCTACAACCTAAATAACAAGGAATTTTACACTGGAACCTGTTTAATAATAAATAAAACACAACCAAATGATTAGCAGACGTCATAAACTCATTTTATTCCCAATACAGCATAAACAACATGTCAGAAAACTGAGATGTCAAAAAGATCAAATAGCTTCGAATTTGATGGTAATATGTGTTGCTTTGCTAGAAGAGGTCTGATTGTGCTATCTAATTCTGATTCAGATCAAAGAAGCAGATTCTGGTTCACCCGGTTTGGTTCCATTTCAAGCAAACCTAATACAGAAAGTAGATTGGAAAGCAAAATGGCATTGTTGGCTCAACTCATCGTAGGGTACATACACCCAAAACAAATATGCATGTGGGACAACATGTCCAGATCACATTTCCAGATAGAAATATGATAATCTCCAGACCACGAGGCTCTGATGCAGCTCTATTTTACTCTTGTATGGTGGAAACAATCCTGTGTTACGCAAGCTTTCTTCTTTATTTGTCTTGTGTTTCTCCTTCATCCGTCTTTGATGCATCACTACAACCTTTTTATCTGAGCTTAAAGTGAGGGGAAATCATCTGGGTCCTTCTCAGCATGGTATACGTTTTTAAGATAAGCTGTACTAAACTCCATGTGTAGATTTAATTCAATTCAATTCAATTCAGTTTTATTTATATAGCCCAGTACCACAACAAAGTTGCCTCACATGGCTTCACACACACAGTTTATCACATACCAAACATTACACACAATGAACACAAGTAATAACTAAACTAAACTAAATAGAGCCAGGACATCCCTGTCCTTCGACCCTCCTTCGCGGTAAGAAAAAACTCCTAAAAAACCCAGTTGTGGGAAAAAAAAATGAAGAAACCTCATGGAGCCCACATTGAAGGAGAGATCCTCTCCCAGGACGGACAGGTAGATGTGGCTAGGCCTGTTTATCAATTAGCTCATCTACATTGTGAATAACACAGTTCAGGTTTATAGCATGCAGCGGTTGGTCTTCATCCAGACAGGGGATTGGGGGGTAGGGGTTCAGGAGGTCCAGATGAAGAGATGGAGACAGGAGCACAGACTGGATCAGCTGAGGTCCAAACATTATGGGGACATCCATCAGCAGCCAGGCATCTGAAACAGTCCTC
>JBAMIG010000010.1:7896120-7906747 GCA_037177335.1 Kiunga ballochi | reverse complement strand
GTTTGTTTGTTTGTTTGTTTGTTTGTTTGAGCAGTTATTTAGTTGATCTAGTAGTTTGAAAAGAAATGGTAACTTTCCAGATTGGCTGAACTGCTAAGAACATGCACTCATGCCCTTCACCAAAACACTAAAACGCATAAATATGTCTAAATCAAAACAAAGATAATCAATCAGAAGTTTGAAAGACTGATGTGTGTCGTGTCTTCCTTCAGCTACACGGTGATGATCGAATGCTGGCATCCAAAGCCGGAGCGGCGGCCATCTTTCTCCGAGCTGGTGGCGCGCATCTCCGCCATCTTCTCCAGCTTCAGCGGGGAGCACTACGTCCTCCTCAACACCACATATGTCAACATCGAAAAGATGAGCCCTTACCCCTCCCTCCTAGCCTCCACGGCGTCTTCCTCCTCATCTTCCTCCTCTTCTGAGCCCTCCTCCTCCTCCTCCCTTCCCTGCCACTCCCCCTTTTTGTGTCATGTGGAACGGGATTGCTGCACCTGAGAGAAGGAAGGAAAAAAGACTTATAAAAAGAGGAAACAGCAAAGGAAAGCAAAACATGAGGTGATTTGAGAACTACTGTATGTTTCTGCAAAACACTGGACACTGCATGCTGAAAAAAAGCCGTTTTTAGAGCTCAGACTGTTGAATCATTGTACATAGATTGTGGACTTTCGATCATCTCAGTCACGGCCTTATGATGAGGACTGTCTTCATCTTCCCAGCGGACCCCAGGAAGCACAAAGCCGGACTTCCTCATCAGCCACTGCACCCAAACATCACTGGGGCCATGCGTTACGGGATCACACACCATCTGCAATGTGAATGTGTTAGAAATGGCCGTGTATCTGTTGCTTTGGCTCATTTCAGCAGGCAGGTGTGAAAGCGGGGCAAAGCCTGCTACCATGTGCGGATCACTGGAAGTTTTATCTGTATAATTATCTTGGGACTGTTGGCTTTGATGTGCTTGAAACGAAACGTGTCATTGTGTCAGTGTGAAGTCGCCACGTTTTTCAACTTAGTCATGTCAAAAAAAAGCTTCAAGGCCCTCCTGGGAAACGGAAGGAAAGTCAAATGAGAGCCATCTTAAAGTGGTTTTACTGGTTAGTGCATTAACCCAACTTACTGTATGTTTAACTCACATTTGTTCAGCTTGACTTTTTAATTGAACATGGGGAAAAGTTTGCAGGTAGATTTTTTTTTTATCTTGCATTTTGGTTTATTAAGCCAAAGTTGTTGTTTTTTTTTACTTTTTTTGTTTTACAAAAATGGTTGGCAACAATTTGGCTGTAGATGTTACTTCCAGTGTCACTTCTATGGCTTTAATCTTTCTGCAGCCTGTTTAAGGTGAGGCTGATCGGTCTGAGGGGTACAGGAACATAGTGAACATTTGTCACAACTGTGATCTCACCACACTACGCTATGCAGCCTCTCATCTTTGGACTGTAATGGCATTATTATGGCATTAAACGGTCTCCATGGAGTCATGATGAGAAAACATTTTCATGTTTAAAGGCCATACTTGTTGTTTTTGCCAAATCTTTTTCATAAAGTTGTGAATTTTTCCAAACTTTCACTGGCATCCAGCACTGGTACCATAGTGTAGTCTGGAGTTGACCTGTTGTAGGCATTCAGCCTTACATCATCACATATCATTAACTATTTTCTGTTCTAGTGAGGATTTAGTCTTAGTTGAAGAGAGGAATGTAATCACAGACTGACTATCAACTGTATTGCTAAAGGAAATAGTTTTCTTGTAATTATTTTCTTGAGCTGTTATACATTAATAGATTTATAATGACATATTTCAGGCATTTGATGTTCAGTTTTTGCAGAACTGAATGGAAAAAAATGACTACCTAGAATGATTTCCATGATTTTGAATGATTTTACTTTGCTCTGATTTCATTTAACTCGTCACAAACTCGTTCAAACCAAACTGCATGGCCGAGCCCGTTTTCTCTTTACTTGGACTGGCCGCTGATGTGTTCGGGCCACTAATGGACAGGTATGAATGTTTGCTATGACAAGAAAGTTGCTGTACTATATTTTTGTATCGACGACAAGCCTCTTCTTTGAAACGTGGGTCGTCAAGACACAGGTGGTGGGTATATCGTGCCACAAAGACACTCAAAAATCAACCCATCACATGAGACAAACCACTGCCATTTTGTAAATAGTGAGTAGAGCGCTGTGCTCATGTAGCGTCTCGTCAAGAGTAAAGAATGTTAAAACGACTGGAGCCATCTCATGACATTCAAAGACTGCTGTCACGTTGATCATGTGATCCTCCACCACTTTGTCCAGATTAACACTGTGTGTTCTGTGTGTATGTAGGAGTTTGTTGTCTCTTAAAAATCCTGAAGGTACATTTTCTGATGTCATTTCAAATTAGTTTTGTAAGTGTAATAAAGCTATACTATCAGTGAGTGTCTGTCTTTTTGTGTTCTTTTTGTAAATACTGTAGAAATGTGGAATGAGTGGTCCTTTGTGGTTTAGTGCAGCTGAACCAAAACGAGACCACAGTAGACATTATGACACTGTTGATGTAAAGTTATATAAACCACAGGTGTGTGTTTTAGAGCAGAACTTTTAGAAATGGTATTGAAGAATTTATTAGCCCCCAAACAGGTTTAACACAATCTGCGCTTTTGCATGTTGTTCTGCAGTCCTTTCATGTTCTTATCAGACTTTCACCCTTTTTTTGTTCCCTTCGACCGACTGGCGATGACATTGGACCCTTTAGTCTTCAAGGATTCCTCCGGCCAGTGCAATAGCGTGGTTTAGGCTTTTTTTTCTCTTTTTTTTGTTCAGGACATGGATTGCAGTACTGGTTGTCATTTTGTAATAATTAAATAACCAAGATTTTAATCTTTAGAGACATAAAATAATTTACTAGCCCATTCTTTAGAGATATAATGGTCATTATTCTCTGAAACATTGTACGGTAACCCTTTTCTATTCTTTGGGTCACTGTTATGATTGGCGGGCATAAGATTCAACTTAGACTTCATGTTTTATTAGTTTGTAGAGCGATTTTTTTTCAGTGACTATAATAAATCTATTTATTCTGCACAGACTCTGGCACTGGGTTTGGTTATGTACTCCCAAAAGTAATCATTGTTGCCACATGTAACCAATGTTACAGTACTAGGATGAACATTGAAGGGTTATGTAATCATTGTTCATAAGTGGGCTGCACGGTGGCGCAGTTGGTTAGCACTGTGGCCTCACAGCAAGGAGGTTGCCAGTTTGAGCCTCGGTGTGAGCGGGGCTCTAACCGGGAGCGTTTCTATGTGGAGTTTGCATGTTCTTCCCGTGTTAGCGTGGGTTCTCTCCGGGTTCTCCGGCTTCCTCCCACAGTCCAAAGACATGCACGGTATGGTTGTTTGTCTCTCTGTGTTAGCCCTGTGATGGACTGGCGTCCCGTCCAGCCGCCTCTCGCCCGTTGACTGCTGGGATAGGCTCCAGCCCCCCTGTGACCCCGTTAGGGACAAAGCGGTAGATAATGGGTGGGGGGGTGTTCATAAGTGAGGGACGTATTGAGGAATTGGGGCTCGGTCAGCAGCATTGTATCCTCAAAATAACCTTCATTTACTGATCCTTCTTCATTTCAACCCTTAATTATGGACACAGTACTGGATTGATATCCCTGGGGGAAAGATGGACAGTATTAGGTAGAAGGTTTTTTTTTAACAAGTTGCCCCTTCAAATTGAGTCCAATGGTTTAGCATGCACTGAGGAACCCGGCCATTTTCTGAGGTCCATGTGTTCAGGTTATCCTATCAGCCAATCACGTGGAGGCAATTGCATAATGTAATGATGAGTATTACAATGAAGATGAAAGGAGAATTATGTGTACTTGAATGTAGCATGGTTGTTGGTACCACGCAGATTGATCTGAGTATTTCAGAAACTGTTGATCTCTGAGGATTCCCCTTTTTTTTCTTTTTTTTTTTTTACAGAGAATGATCTGGAAAAAGATTCAGAGAGCAGCAGATGATGTCTTGCTGATCTCTGAGAACTGGTTGAAGGTGATAGAAAGACAACATGAGGTCAAAAAAGTGTTGGTTCAAGTAGAAATCCCACAGGATGATACTCCTGTCTGCTAATAACAAGAAATTGATGACAATTCACACAGACTCACCAAATCTGGACATTAGCAGATGGAAAACTATTCCTTGGTCTGACGATTCTCCATTTCAGCTCTGCAGAGTTACTTAAGCTCAGAATTCAGTGGAACCAACATGCTGCCTATAAATGACCGTGTCTGTCTCTTTATGACCACAGTGTAGCATCTTCTGATGAATACTTTCAACGGGATAACATGCCACGATTCTCAAATTATCCCCAATTGTATTCTTGAACATGACAATAAGTTCACTGGACTCCAACGGCCTCCATCAACGCAGCAGTATCTGTATCTCAATCCAATAAAGCAGCTTTGGGATGTGGTGGAAAACACTGTGGTGGTTGTGCAGCAGACAAATCTGTGGCAACTGTGTGATTTTGTTATGTGAACGTGGAGCGAGGAACATTTCCATCAACTTGTTTAATCTATGCCATTAAGAATTTCCTCTGTGAAAAATGAATCACCCAAAAAGCACAATTTGTTTCCATTATATTACAGTAATTGGTCAGACAATTTGTTTTACAAAGCTACCAAAGCATTTATTTGGAAATGTTTGGTTTGCATTATCCAAAGATTGTCAGTAGGTGATGAGAAACGTGCATGCAAACCTCAGCCAGTCAGATATAGCAAACTGAACCAGTAGATGAAGAGGAGTAGCTACCAATGTCTGCAAGTCTGAAACTCCATTACAGTAAAAATAAAATAGGAGCGGGGAACTTGGAGTCTGAAACCTCGCTCTTCAAGGTAACTTTTATACTGCCTCAGTTGATCTAATCAGTAAAGGCCAGCAACTGTCTGAGATCTGCTGTCCACAGTTGCATTTCTAAAGCTTGAACGTAGGACATAGATTAAGTGCAGCGATCTGGTTTCATCTCAAACCAGCTAAATTACACTATGTTGAAAGGTTGTGATGGAATTTTTGGAAATGGATGCCAAAAAGTTATTGCCTATCATAGATTTAATTAAGTAGACCATGATCTGCAGAATTTTGCTTTTGGTCCTAGGAGCATCTTGAATCAATTTAAGCAGATTTTTCCATGTTTTTGTTGTACTTATGTAAAAATGTATGTAAAATACCTCAAATTATTCATATCCACGACGGGACTTTAACACACACAAACTCATGCCATCTCTTTCCCTGTCTCTGTTTTGAGCAGGCTTACAGTTTGTTAGTTTCTTCTTCTTTTTATTTGTTGTTGTGTTTTGTTTTTCTCTTTTTTGCATCTGCAGTTTGAGCTGAATAAAAAAAAAACTGAAAAACTTCCAGTTATGCTACAACAACAACTCAAAGGTGAGCAAAAACTAACACGGAGTTTCATTAAAGATTGAATTGGTAAACCGAATGCAGATGTGTCCTTGATCAGCATTTGAAAGCAACTCTTACCGCTGCAAAAGAAAGATTTCACCTAAATTTGCAACGTCTTTCTTTACCCTTTAACCTTAATCCAACTCTTAGTAAAATAATCATTAAAAAAACAGGACACCAGTGATTGTTTTCAAATGCTATTCAAAGTTCAGACGCCATATAACAAAGCAAATGACATTTCTCTGTGATACGCTTATTTACTCAGAGATGTAAAACAGACACTACACAGACCTATGAGAACACATTCTCTGACACCAACAACAAGCATCTTTACATACTCAATGTGAAACATTTTTCTGTTTATTTTCCCTAGTTATTCTTTTTTGTGCTAGTTAGTGGTTATCATTACCATTTTAAGTCCTGTGAGGGACTAATCACTGTTGAATGGACATGCAGGGTTTCCATGGCTCTGGATCTGATCCTTCTTGCTCAAAATATCTGATTTCAAAGTGACAAGATGGCGACAGCTAAATCACCAAACTGGATCCTGGATGTCATGCAGTGTGCATTGTAATGCTGCCCTGTGGGAGCGCATGTTAATTTTGGGACAATTTGAGTAAATAATACAACTTCAAGGACTCAAACAACAAAAGTACCATTCAATAAACAACAGAAGACAAAAAGGAAGCTACATTCATTTTTTGTGCATCTAGTTTTACTACAAATCTAATTTGTTTAAAAGAGAAACAGTATAATCTGTCAGGAGAGAAAAGGACAGCAGTAGTGGAACTGGGAAGTAGGTATATTAACCATCATGATGCATTATCTTTGTCTTCAGGCTTAAACTACTTCTTGCATGTCTGACTTTGCATTTCACTCTAATCATTTAACTCACTTCTGTCACACAAGGCTTGTCTTGCCTTTCATCCTGCTGCACGCTCAGCCTTTCACTGCACTGCCTCCTGTGACACCACTCCTCTATGATCAAACTTGTACTTGCACACAATACAAGCCTGATCAAAGCATGTCAGCTACAAATGTCTGAGCATGTGGCTCTCCTAAAATATGTGCACTTCTGTTAAATAAGTATTAGCAAAATGCACATAATCCAAACCTGCTAGTCAAATTCTCCGCTCCCTTTTACTAATCCCCATAAAACCAGGCTTTAATTTTCCCTCCCCCGATTCCACCTCTCTGTACCTAGGCTTGTCTCCTGTTGTCAGGGATATCTCCGAAAAGGAAAAGAAAAACAAATCACAGCCACACAAGTCATAAAACAAGGGACAGGTGCAAATGCTGATGGAATCTCAGTAAAACTTTTGTGAGGGTTTCAGCAGGAGTCATCATGTGAGTCAGCAGCGTTGGTATGCATCCAAAGGGATCACTAAGCATGAACTCCTACACTTCACTAAAATACATCCTACATGCAGGCACACAAACATCATCAGTTGTCCCTGACAGGAAATTTAGTCCAATATGGCCATTTAAAAGTATTTGTCTTTCTTCATACCAACAATGATGCGTGTTTTGAGGTTAATCGTCTCACACGCAGTCTTATCATCATTTTAGGCTAATTGACTCAGTGCCGTTCTGACCTGCTGAGTCGATTTACTCTGCTCTCATTAAACTGTTAATGGTTTCTAGTTGGAGTGAAACCGGGGAGGTGCATGGCACCAGATGGTAGCATATATCCACCTCCCTGCAAGAAAAGCACAATCCTTCCTCACACCAAGCAGCCTTTAGCTGCTTCCATTGGAGAGCCACAAGAAAACCATGTTGAATTTAGGCTGGGGTGAAACTTTCCTGTTGAATCAAAGGGGTCTTTCACTTGAGTTGTGATCGCCCCCTGTTGATGCAACACTGTTTTTACACATTTCATTACTATTGGGCACTGGTTCTGCACATAAAAGACAGATACACTGACTTTGAAGTATTTGCAGCTGCAAAGCCGCAACAGGCATCCAGCTAGTAGCATTTATAGGATATGAAAAGTTACTATTAGAGCGGGAGTTTGTATCTGAGTTCATAAAACAGACAAAAGCAACTTAGTAAAATCCAAATGAAGCAAGAAAAATCAGTGTAGGGAGGCAAAGAGAAAAACCAAAACACTATTACTTTGTTGTGGTTAATTAAACCCAAGAAGGACATTTTTATTCTTCATATTTTACTCAAAGCAGAGACCAGAGTTAAAAAGATTCAGAAAGAATAAAACAAAGGAAATAAATAGCAGCTCAGAGAGTTCAATGGTAGGCACAAAACAGAAACTAAACAGAACAATTTTCTAAATCCCACTGAAGCCAACGCTAACATTGCATCACCACTTCTGGGAGCTATATCTTTATAAAAATGTATGCTTTTGAGCTTTTCTTGGTTTGATTTCTGAGACTTGCTGCAATTTTGGAACCACTTCTATCCAAGCACAGCACACAGAGACAAATAATGCGGTGAAAGGCTCTCTAAAACAGGAGCTGTGGGACATTGTAGTCTGATGATTCATCCTCTTGTATTTAGGGACAGGCTCGGTGGAATGAAGCCATGCAGATGCCCTCAGTTCATAAAGTCTGTGAAACAGATTTTACTGAAGACTAAAATAATACAAATGCTTATTTTGATCTTTCATACTCATTTAGGATTTCTGATTATCTAAAAGGATCACTGTTAAATCATCATACAATTATATTACTGACATTTAGCATGTTAATTAACTTTGAAATATAAATAGTTAAAAAGGATGTTTCCAGTTTTCCATTTCCCCCTTATCTCTGTAAAATGTTGTTGATTAAAATCTTTAAAAGTTATGTTTATCATTCATTTTTATTAGGAATTTACATACAAAGAGGGATGCAGGAGGAACTCAGCTGTTATTTTATCATGGCACAGGATGCCATCTTAGCTTTTCTAATGGACTCCCCTCAATAATCCCTTTACAGTAATTTACACACATTTATAATCTCTGTAAAAAGATCCAGTTATCAGGACTGGGAGTGCTGGCATGCAACTGAATTCCAGGGGAGTGTGATCACAGTGGGACTGGTGTTGAAAACCCATATCTGTGGCTTAGTGGGGCACCAAAGTCCCACAAAGCTGTGAGGAGGTTAAATGGTGAGAGTGCTTAACATTTTTAGCCAGAAGAAAGTTCAAGTCTGCTGTGCCTGTAAGATAATGAAAAATCAGCTGATACAAAAAGTCTATTAAGAGCAACTATACTTGCTGCTTGAGTGCTTAACATGAACAGCTAATCAGCAAATAACATGGCAGTAACCCTACACATTTAGTCATGTAGACATGGTCATGACGACTTGCTGAAGCTCAAACTGATTATCAGAATAAAGAAGATTTAAGTGATTTAGAATGAAGTTGTTGGTCTGAATTTTAAAGGAACAGCTGATCTCCTGAGATTTTCACACACACAGCCATCTCTAAAGTTTACAGAGAATGTTATGAAATAATCAAAGAGCCGTTGGTGTCTGGATCAAAATGTTGTGTTGATGTCAGAGGTCAGAGGAGAATGGGTAGGTGAGCTGGTGGTGAAGGAAAGACAACAGGAGCTCAAATAACTCAAAACATGTAGAGTATTATCCTTGAAAGCTCAACTCGTCCAACCTTGGGGAAGACGGGCTAGAGCCAGTCCAGTAACTGCAGGTACAATTGTTCATTTGGGTTGTTGCTTTACTCATCTCATCTTCCGACACAGCTGCATTTCTGCAGCCGTGCAAACACAGACCGCACCACATCCTGCAGCGAGGTGTGGAAATACCGTCCCTGGCTTTGGACTTTGATGCGCTGCCAGGAGGACATTTCTCACTCACTGGGCTGGAAAACAGACAAAATCGCTCAGCATGGTGGAACCAAAAATGATACACACTAAATGATGTCACTTTTTAGATAGCATTTCATCATTATGCACAAATAAAGCCTCAGCCCCGCCGGTTTGGTTTCTTTTGAGTCTTCTGGGTGATAATTGTCCAGGTGAGAACAGTGTAATGAGGATCTGAGGTGACTAACCACTGAGTCACAGAGCGGCCTTCTTTTCTCTTGCACACAAACTGTAATCTCAATGGTCCCTTTAGTAACCGGGGGGAATGAGTAGCTCCAGTGTCCACACAATGGTTGCACTCCAGGCCTTTCAAGTTCTCGGAAGATTATAGGTTTTCTTTTTAATCTCCAGGTTTGATCCTGCATGGCTCATCATCCCCAAAATGTAGTAGTATAACTATTCGACCACTTGTGATGATGGATGTTTGACCCACAAGAGGGTAATGCTGCCGCAGTGATGAAATGATTGAGTAAATTCAAAGTGCACGCGCAGAAAATATGTTTTAGACAGAATTTTCCATTAAAGGAATTTTGTGGATTTTTTTTTATTTATCTAGAAGAAATAAGAACGGTGTTGAAATGTGCTGTATGTTGGGAGAGGCGGATTAGGTGTATTGTTCATTCAAAGACAAGCTATGAATGGAAAAACAAGGTTAAAGATGAGCAGAGATGGACTTGTTGTAAAATAACTATTATTATTTCCGTGCTCTAATTGTATAATACTGTAGCAACATGAGTACCAAAGTGACCTCACCCACGCAAACATAGACCTGGAGAGCTGGCATCGCATGAACAGTGTTCCTTTACAAAAGATGGGTAAATTAAAGCCTTACACGTGGTGGGAAAAGGCCAAAGTTTCATGAGAAACTTAGCCAGCAGGCAGAATTTTAGCTTGGTATCTTCGGATTGTGGCTCAGGTTTTTAAGTTACTTCACAACATATAGATAAACATAATGAACATCCAGAGAATAGACAAACCCTGCTGTTGTGGAGAGAGAAGGGGATGGTCGATCGGAGCTTCATGCAGGAATCACTGAGTGCACTGAGTATGTTTAGCAACAAGCTGCAGTGTCCAAACGTCCATGAAGGAGAAGTTTCACTGGTCCTTTATGCATGCTGCTGTCAAATCCTACATTACACCCTGCTCATACCGTCTGGATGGAACAGAACTGTGTGTACATATCTCGCTTTCTGTACAATCCTTCACTTGTTTCTGTTTTATCTTTGTTTTTTAGCTTTTATATATTGTTTTTTTCTGCTTTCTTATTTACTTAATTATTTATGATTCTTCTGAGTGCTGCCATCTTGTAAATTCTTCACTTTAAACTAATAAAGGATTATCTTATCTTATCTTATCTTATCTTATCTTATCTTATCTT
>JBAMIG010000010.1:7858584-7879372 GCA_037177335.1 Kiunga ballochi | reverse complement strand
GATGTCATCAGGTCCCTCTGTTGCTAAATCACTGTCTGAAATTCCCCAGTCTGACGCCCAGCAGGCTGAGCTGATCGTAGTTCAGCATGTTGTGTTTTCTCTCCTTGTTGAGTTTTTATATTTTTAGTGAATTTTTTATTCCCCCCCTCCCCTCCTCTTCCTGTCTTCCTGCTCTTCGTTTCAGGTCTTAATCACAGAGCATGGCGACCTCGAAAACGGCCGGATTTTGGACCCCAAGAATAAGATCTCCTTCAAGTTCGACCACCTGAGGAAGGAGGCCAGCGACCCTCGACCCCACGATGTTGACGGCTCCATGGAAGGCTGGAGGAGTGCCGTGGACTCGGCCGTGAGGGCATACGTTAAGGAGCACTATCCCAGTGGAGTCTGCACTGTACGCCCACACATGCCACTCAAACAAAAAGCTCACTTTTAATGTTCTCTGAGCTTTAAAATGGTTAAAACCGGAATTTTATTTTATTTTTTTGTGTTAACAGAGAAGGGATTAAAACGCTTTCATGTATTGTTGGAAAGCAGATGCTTGTGTGTGATGATTTTAGTGAGATATAATGTATTTTTTATCCATAAACATCCTTAATTAAACCCCATAACATTCAGCAGGACATCGGACATTTCTTATTTCTTATTTCACATCAGCATAGTTTTAGGTTCTACATATATTTTACACTGTTAAGCTAGAGTTTTGAATGATCCACGTTGTTTCAGGTCACATTAATACCTGATTGCTCAGTAAACACGTTTTAGGCCATTGCAGACATAGTTTTGCTGTTGAGCTGATCAATATGTGTATTATGTGCAGTTTGTATGAGCTTGTTTTTGTGTCAGTTCAGTGTGAGGTAGACCGGTTTCTACATGCACAGCAGTAAAGATCATCTGTTTCTTTTCTCCCATCAGATTTATGGGAAAACCATTGACGGACATCAAACTATCATCGTTTGCATCGAGTGCCATCAGTTTCAACCCAAAAACTTCTGGTATGTGGGAGACTTTAGATATTTAATATGTTCCACAAGAGTTTAAAGTTACAAATGTCTGATATGTTGAAGGTGTATGAAATCCCTTCATTACTTTAGCTTATTAAAATCTACACAAACACTCCTGAGCTGTTTCTGATCGGGTTAATCTAATAGGATAAGAACTGCTCCAATCCTCTTTGCTGCAGAGTTGTTTGGCTTAGAGGTTGTTGGGTGTAATGATGCTACAACTCCTGAATGCAGCTGCTTCCGTTCTGCCCTCTTCAGTAATGAGGAAGCGATTGTGGACATTTTGGTGCAATTATGAAAATAGAACTGAGTTTTTATTTAGCTGGTTTTCACAGCCTGTAAAACGGGGCCAATCAGGTCAGCTGGGATGAAAATAATATGCACACAAAGTGAAATTCATGTATTTAATTTGTGATTTTGAGAAGTGTGGTAGTGTTCGCCCAAAATCTCCAGTTAGTTGTGTTTGCAGACATGTTTATAATAAACCAAACTAAGTCAGATACCAGCCTGTATTGTATTGTTATAATTGACGCAATACGATATGGAACAGCATCATATCTCATGGATGGAGGGATGGATGGATGGATGGATGGATGATACCTTTATGGTCATTGCTAATTGCTAAAATCGAGATGAGAGCAGTCAAATCTATTATAAGGTTTGTTTCTGAGTGTTTGTTGCTGCTTAAATGTGTGATTAATGAAGTAAAATTGGAAAAAAAAACTGCACATATAATTAAACATGATTCATTAAATATGTTGCTGTTTAATGAACATTTTGAATAAAATTTTAAATGTATTACATTTATTGTAAATTGAATGTTTTTAAAGTTCTTTTAATAACTTATATCAATATAAAGACATAGTTTCTATCTAAATATTTCATGTTCTGTTACCTACATTGTGACATCTGATCAGTTATTCTGCTCTGGAAGTCGTTGCAATTGGATCCCTGCAGAGCCAGTGGTAATACTCTGACATCTGAAATGGCAGCATGTATTCATACATTTGATGGCTTTATTAATTTATTACTATCATTTTTTTAATCAGCCGCAGCTTTTACTTTGGACCAAAGTAATCAAAGTGACCGTTAACTCTTTAAACCAGGGCTTTTCATGAGCCGAGCTGGACTATCTTTGCAACAGCCATAGTGCAGCCGTACCATGTTGGGACTTTTTTTACACAAAACTGGTCGGTGTGTGTTTTTGACGCATCTTGGTCTTTGCTACAGAAAATATTGATGTTTTAAAGCGATTTTTAAACCAGAAACTTTGAACATTTACTTTTCTCATTTGCATTAATATAATGTTGTGCTTTCATGTTACTGTCAAATCAGTATGTAGTGATGCTTGTGTTCAGGTTTACATCCAGTATAAGAGTAACTACAGAATGTGCAGCCCACAGAGTTCTGACCGTATGGCCCAGTACGCTAACTGCTTCTAACGTTATCCTGATGGGAAAAGCAGGCAGAGAAAATTCATTCATGACAACCATGAACCAAACTGTTGTTACAGGATAATGAACTATTTTAATTAATATAATTTTATCATTGCTTAATGTATTTCTAATTGTAATGTTCACATCAGATTATTCAGTGCTACATTTGTGTATTTAAATAATGACATGATATATTTGCAGGGTCAGAATGATCTTGCTTGATTGAACGTTGCAGAAAAGCCACAAAACGTTTTGCCCTGTCATTAAAGGAAGATGTGTAACGAGCCAGTTCTGTTTCTTCTCTCTGAATCTGCTCAGGAACGGACGCTGGAGGTCAGAATGGAAATTCACCATCTCCCCTTCCACCACTCAAGTGGCAGGAATCATGAAAATCCAGGTGTTTTGTTTGGATCTTTCATTATGAGGAAATGCAAGCCAGTTATGGGATGTATAACAAACTAAACCACTAGACTCATCTATGTGGGACAAGTTGTCTTCAGTAAAGTCCCTGCACTCGTCTACAGAGGCTACGATTATGTTTCATGTCATTAACCACATGAAACGTCTTGCAGTTGATTCTTCAAACTCAACTTGCAATTGAGTTTCCATGCGGTGCAAATTGGTCTTTAAATGTTTAATTTAATAATGATTTGGGCCTTGATCTTTGCAGGTTCATTACTATGAGGATGGAAATGTTCAGCTGGTGAGCCACAAAGAGGTTCAGGAGTCCATGTCGATTTCTGTGAGTGTTACTTATTTTCACACACTGTTGAAATCCAGTCCTAAGATGCGTCTAAAAGGCTTAAAACTCTTCATTATTTTATGTTGTATGCTACAGTGTATCATAAGGTAACTTAATTCATCATCAGCAAATGATAAGTAAACAAATAAGTGCTTTAAGGGAGCTTCCGGATACCACCAGCATTGTTTATGGCACCTTGTGCTACAGTAAATAACGTGTTGTCATCCTACAGAACGAGGCTTCGACTGCTAAGGAGTTTGTTGAGATCATGAAAGCTGCAGAGAACAACTATCAGGTTTGTCATCAAGTGGATGTGGTAAAAAATAAAGCTTTCAATAAGCCATTAATAAGCTGGATTTATGTGCTCAGTCACAATCATGTTTCTGTTTTCCAACACAGCAATAAAAGTTTTCATCAATGTGTCTTTCTTACTTGTGTTTGTCTCCCCATTCGTTCCTTTCAGACGGCTATCAGTGAGAATTACCAGACCATGTCGGACACTACCTTCAAAGCCTTACGCCGCCAGCTTCCTGTGACACGCACCAAGATCGATTGGAACAAGATTCTGAGCTACAAGATTGGGAAAGAGATGCAGAATGCTTAAAACCAACACAAAAGATAATAAACAGATGATCCCCACCCAGACCCCCCCCCCATCCCTCCCAACATCGTTGCATGACTGGATAGTTGTTTCGTCTTTGTATAAAAATGAGAGAAAACGAGGGCAAAGGAAGGTTTGGTCTCACAGCCAGGCGTCACCTCACACATTGGAGGACTACTTTTCTTTACACACAAAGGCCTAATCCCTCTGTATATTGGATCAATGGTAATAAAGGTTATTTTATTTGGTAAAATAGAACTTGAGGAAACATTGAAAGACATAGGAAAAGAGGGGGAACACATATGCAAATAAGACCCAAGATAAAGTACAGTTTCATGTGTGCACTATTTATTGTGTCGTGAGACCACTCCTTTAGTTTGTCCCGGTGATTAACGGTTTGCATTTGGAAAACATAAAGAAACAAATCTCTTTTCTATTTTTGGGAGAGGAATCTTGTGTTCATTTATAAAAGCGCAGATGTAACGACTGGTTTCCTCCAGCCCACATTAATACCCATACAGTCAATTATAAAAGTAAAAAACCAAACAGAAAAAGTAGGTTTTGTTTTCATTGACTGGTATTTTTGGCACACGCAGCCACCACTGTCAACCACTCAATGTTCTTGTCAACCCCCATATTTTTTTTAAGTACTTCCCTCACCGTCTGTCCTGTAAGGTCTTCAGCTCGCAGTGCTCCTGGCTAAAATGGCCTTTTTTTGACTTGACTTTGTCTGAACTCTCCTTCGGTGTGGTGAGTTCTGTGACCACGTAACCAGCTTGATTAACAAGTCATGAGTCGCTAAATAATGTGCATAATGTCCAATTTACAATAAAATCCAGATGTATCACCTTCTCCCCAGTACTTATTTTTATTAAAAAATAAAACAGAACCTGACTGTATTATATGACGCGGCACGCTGTAATATATACCTGTATGAAACATCCTGTCTGTCAGTTTGGTGATTTATTTCCATGAGATTAATTGTAATTCAGTCACAATCATGTTGCATTAAATGACAAATTTTCTATTTACTGACTCATAATTTCTGAGGGTTTTTTTTTTTTGTACCGAAAATAGATTTTTTACTGACTTTGCATATTTGTCTTAAGGGTCATATTTTTAAGAGATTTCAATCTTATGCACAAACCTACAGTAAATCCTTTGTAATGTAGTCTCATCACTCAACAATGGAGAAGGCCCCTGATGTTACTTGTGGAGTTAGCCTATTTGCTAATCTAATCCTGGCTGTAAGTAAATGATATAAAAATATGAAAAGGACTTCAGCTGCATGACAATTCATTTTATGACTTCAAAACCTAATGCTAGCCCTTTATTACCTGTCAAATTTGTTTTATATCAATAATGGATGTTTGATCACATTTAAGTTCAGGTTAATTCTAATAAAGCCTCATATTTACATATGACAGTTACCCAAAGTTAGATACTTTACAATACTGTATATAATACTGTATACAAAACTAAATATAAAGAACAAAGTTGTCTAACTAAATATATATATATGTATATGTGGTTATAATTGTATATGTATATGTTGGGCACAATTAAACGTGTTTTTTTTAATTATTATTATTATTATTCGACAAGTGTCAACAAATTGTAATGAATAGTTGGTCAACTCTGCCCTGAAAAAAAGTAGATTAGCGACATCTCCAGAGGGAGGGGAGCCGGTTTAGCGAGCCTGTTGGCTAACTGGCATTTGTTAGCTCACGTTAGCCGTCTAGCTCTGTCTGCAGACACGTATACACAGTCCAGACACATGTTGAAGTTGCACTGGAAGAAATGCTAGCTACCAAAACGAATATCATAAGCTTCCCTGCGTTTAGAAAATAAGGTAAGCTCTCACACACGTATCTGGTAAGGTCTATCCTGACGCTGCCACCCACTCTACCTCTACTTTTTTGGGGGGTGGGTTAAGTTTTGCAAACAGTATCCAGCTCAGTTAGCATTTAGCTAGTGGGGTAAGTGGCTACCTCTTAGCCAATTATAAGTGGAGAGAGACTCCTATACTTGGCAAATCATTAGTTTTTCTTGCGACTGTATAATTAGTTTGTCTTTGGCTTCTTTTAAAGCCAAGTCGAGACAGCTGAATAGTTTTTAAATATAGTATATGTATTATGTCCAGCACCAAAAGTATACTGGTGTAAGTATATTTAGCTGAAATTTTCCCCAAGATAACCGCGTCTCTTATACAAATACACATAAGCTAAATTGTATTGGCGCTAAAAAGATATAAAAATTCATTTTATTCCTGCGTGATAATATTTTTGACAGTGTTTCTCTGTAGTGCTGGTCATTCAACGCCGGCTCAGTTGGCATTATTAGCCTCCTTCCTCTCACAGCAGCATGAGATGAGTCTCCTGTGACTGTGCCGAGCAGCAGATGGAAGAATGTGGTCTTTCAGAAAGCCAGCTGGCTGCAGCAAGAGAGGACAGGAGAGCCTGTAGGCACACATTGACTGGTTGAGGAAGTTATCCAGTGCCCTTTATGTGTGTTGGAGCTCAGCATTCATGACTGAAAGCATGTGTCCTAGAAGATGAGGAGTAATGTGGATGTATCTGCTGCTTACTTTCACTTTGTCACATCTGGAGCAGAGAGATGTTGATGCTGCAGACTTTTCAATAGACAAAGCTCAGGATTTATTGATCATCAACTGGAGATTGTAAATGATTATGAATGTTTTTTGCTAGCTTTGAGCTGTACGTGCATCAAATCCAAACTAAACCTAATATGAAAACAAGTAAAGCTTAAAAAAAAGCAAGTTTATCAACTAATTCCTCATTGTTTATTTACACTGTACACAACAGCTTTAACTGGGAAAATGTTGTTTCAGTGCCACTAATGTGCTGAGTGTTTCACTTTCTGATCTGATGTGTAGGTGGATAAAAAGGAGAAGCACATTCTTGGAAGTGTTTTGTGTGAAAGTAAGATGATCAGGTTTGACTAATGGCTGTTGCTGACACACTGCTGTTTAGGGGATTGTTGCTGCTGACTTTACCCAATGTTACACACCTCAGGCAGAGTGGAAGGTTAAACTAGAATTAATAATTACCCTGGGAAATGAGTTTGTACAGATGCAATGGAGACACAACACATCTGGTAATTGAAAATGGATGTAAGCTCAAGCCACAGTTAATGTTAGCTGCTGTTTTTAACAATATGTGTTACGTTTGACACCCAGAAGCAAACTGGCATGTATCACTTTTACTTCCTCTTCCTCATTAACATCAACACTGTTTTTTCTTAATCCACCTTCCTCTTATTAAGAAATTAGATCTTTTGGGATTCAACTGTTTTTTTTTTAATCACATCACTTAATTCTTAACTTTTCTGTTTTTTTAATATCCCACAATGAAAGTTCAGACACACGATCCACCTTGGCAGCAACACACGTTTTGTTTATTCACACTTCAGTTAATATTGTTTTTTTTAATGTTTATAAAATATATGAAAGCTGAAAGACTATCAGTAATGATTCCTGCTCTCCTGATAAGTATTTATAATACGAAACTTGCAAGAGTCATTATAAATAAATAAAACTCAAACTATATACATTTTATTGTATTTAAATTGCACCAGAGCAGCAGCACTTTGCCCCACACTTTGTGTTTGTTAAAATATACCTTGTCACCCATTGCTGCTAACTAACTGAGGCAGATTGGTCACAACTTTCCTTCTACATCCTGTGTTCTCACAGTGCTGATATCGGCTCTCACACAATTATTTATGTATTATTTATGTTACCTAAAGAAAATGTGTGACTTTGCTTAGAGTATAAGAGGTTTATCCTCATATTTGATAACAGTGTAGAGGGTTAAACTCAGTAAAAAGAGGCTTATAATATGTTCAGACATAAGTATAGGTATTTATTTTAATTGGTAGTGTCTGCACAAGCAAGAAATATTACAGTGCTGTGTCATGAATTGGTGCAAGGTATAACAAAATTAAAAAAATGTCCCAATTAATAGTCATTTTAATTGAAACATTAGATAACTAACTGTAAATATCTCTTAATACTGCTACTTTCAAGCAAAGATTGAGAAGAAATGTTGCTTTTGTGTATTCTTTATAATGCAGAGAGGATGTTTTATTCATATTATTGTTATGTTTGCATCATAATATAGAAACAGATAAAACCTAAAGACTTAAAAGTTGTTGTGATTTTACATAATTTACATTGTTTCCATAAATAATACATAATCATCATGATAATGAGAATAATGTGATTATTTATCATAATAATAATGTAATCATACCAAGAAATTTAAAATGATAGCATTTGTTGTTTTAAGCCATCAAACTCTCGGAGTACTGCGAGAACATAAGAGTTTTCTTTGTAATAGCTTGATAAATAATATGTTTTGACACATTTATCTGTGTTTTTCCAGAAGATTTATTCATAAACAGATTAAAAATCTTCCAACATTTCACTTAATAAAAGATTGGAACCCAGTCAGCTTGCGATGAATGAATGAACCTCTGGAAAAAAGCACATTTTCATGACTTAACCCCTGCAGGGAGTGAATAAATGACTCCACACTGGCATTGAACACTGACCTGCTCCGGTCCAACGTAAGGTCAGCCTGTGCAGCAGCAGACTGGGACTCTGAAAACAAGAATGTGAAGAAATCTCTGTAGTCAGCGGAGCGATGTGACACATGCTCACCACAAAGCCAGACCAGACTGGCCAGAAAGTTTTTTTTAGGACTACTGCAACGTGTTGGTAATGAGATCTCAGCCAGAAATATTCCCTCTACCTCTTGAAGGAGCAGACCACCCTACCCTGCTAAGCCCCCTCTTCAGTCTGCTTTCACTTAGTCATCTCACTGAGAAACACCCACATCACTCAGCTTATTGACTTTCACACCTCACACACAGGTTATTCAAGGCAAACACTACCAAGCCCCCCCACAGCTGGCTCTTTAATATATCTACTATGACTGTGAACTCTTGGCCATGTGAAGGAAAGGTTAAAGCTCCTATGAATAAAACACCAAAGACTTTCTGCAGGTGTGGTAGCTATACAGGTATATAAAGAGTCCTTCCTTTCATAAGATCTGAAGCAGCTGTGATGATCAGAAGAAGCTTAGAAGAGCTTTTTTTCAAGCTGTGGTAAAGTCTTTTTTTAGGCAAACCAGCTGTTTAGCTTTAAAACAAACAAAAAAAAAATCTAGTATATTTAACACATCACACAGCCATAAAGTCCAGTTTAAACAATATTTTACCCCAGTTTATCATTTCCATGTGCATTACAACCATAGGTGTAACAAAATGCTAAAATCATGGTGCATTATAAAATACGACAATATAAAATAAAACTTAATGTACTTGTAACTTGGCTGGGAAGCTAAAATGAATCTAATCCACCTGGAATAAAAGCAATTTATTTTTAGTTTTTAGACCCCCGGACCAGCCTCCTCAGGTGTGTTTAAAGCTAAACGTGGTCTACTCATCGACATATATTTTTCATGCTACAGACTTTGTAGTTTCCTGCCTTTCTTCTTCTAAGTTTTAATGACTAAAAGTTAGAATTTCAGGCAAAGAGAAGAGGAGGAAAAAAAAGCATAAAAATGACATTTTTATGAATCTGAATTTGCTGTTTGTGTGACATTAGTTCAGCTCAAGTCCCCTTTTCTAAATAAGCCAGCATAAACAAACTCATTGTAATGTTTTGGAAATGTCAGAGGTTTTTAGTGCTGCAGCGTGTTCCTGCTTTACATATAAACACAGTTTGATGAATGCCATGTTCACTGTATTTAAATTCAGGTCATATTTGCCTGCTCATATTTGAATCCATGCAAAAACTTGCAGAGTGAATTATGAGGATAATGGATAAATGATAACATAAGAAACTCTGAAAAGAAAATGTGTAAATATTTTTAATGCTATTATTTTTGTCCTGAAAGGAAAGACATGTGGGAATGATATGCAGATTAGAATATGTTTGCTTACACATGAACTGTTTTTTTTTGTTTTAGTTGGCATTTATGTGGTATACTGATATATTCATATGAATCATACTGATATATTCATATGAATATATCTGTAAATATATTATTAAAGGCTCAAACTATGACATTGGAGGCTGTTCTGAATATATTATGTTGGTATATTAAGTTGGGTTTGTACATTTCTTTAGAAAAATAAATAAATAAATAAAACAAGTGGACCAGAAATGTCTAAAAATGAGTTTTATGTAGAACATCTGCTACAGTAAAATTTTTTCTGCATGTGTTCTAGTGTATTTGTAATTACAGACCCTTTTATTCACACATGCTAACCTACCAGTGGTATTTCTATCAGTTAGGTTTAAGCTAATACGTTTTGTGATTTCACTGAGATACTAAATATATTTCCTGTAAGATACTAGGTTATTTTTACAGTTTTATTAAAGATTTCAAACAAGACATTTGTGAATGATTTAATGGGGATGAATAATGATACATCTCGCAGTCACCAGGTGACACCAGTTGGAAATTTTGCTGCATTGTTACAATTCTTTACTGCCATCTTCATCCTCATGTAGTTTATGTAGCACACTGCACAGCATGTACAGAGTACTTCTATTTTACTTACAGGTTGTATTTTCTCTTTGCTTGCTCTTCTTAAATGAGTCTATTCTATATATTTGAATATTTTTGGCATTCGGTGTGAATGGCAACGTAAAACATGTTGAACAGGGAAAAATGCTTTGAATCATCATCATCACTGAATGATGAAGTGTCTTGAGAATTTGCACTCGGTGCTTCGTGTGGATTTTTATAAGAATCAGATTCTGTTTGTGTCCTTCTGTCTCGAGAAGGTTTAGTTAGTTTATGGTCAGGTCCAGCAGTGTTTTTATCCTTTGTGTATTAGTTGTTTCCTGGGAAGCCACCCATATTAAAACATGTTCTTGTCCCAGTTAATGGAGGGATCCTCTTTCTTCTGAATCGTGACCCAGTGGAGCTAATCAAAGCCTTCCCATCCTTTCTTTGGTGATGAGGTCTAATTCCTCTGAAAGGGAATTATTTGCTTGTGAACAGGGTTGGGGGTATTATTGGGACTGGTTTGTTGTCAGAAGATAACCCATCGCATTTGGTGTTGAATACAAATATATTGAGAGCATCATCATTTTCTGGCTTTAGGTGCTCTGATTGGTTGTCCTATTAAGCATTTCACTTTTAAACTCTTACAGAAATATTGGTGCCCATATTTAGATGTCCTCATTTATTCATGGATTCATCATTTTTAATTATAGTCTGATCTGGACTTATTGGATTCTGTTGTAGAGCCGCTGTTGTGTTCAGGATCCTCGTGTTACCGTAAAAACCAGTTTCGGCGAAGCTTTATTAGACCGACGGCCTCACACATGGCTCTGAGATATTTTGGTGAAGGAAAGATTTTCTGGACACTTGGATTGTGGAGGTAGACTTACCCTTACCCTCTCCCTGGTCATGTTTTCCCGTTCTTCCAGGGGATCAAGGCATCTGAGAGATGTAACCATCCAGCATATTCTGGGTTTCCTGAGGATCTCCTGGAATATGACCAATATGACCAAGCTTCTGACTTTATCTCCACCCTACGTAGGAGCTGCATGTATTTGCGGTCTCATTCTTTCGGTACCCACAGAGATCATAGAGTAGGAACCTCCATCAGCTGGTAAATGGAGAGCTCTACTTCTTCACCACTGATGTAAAATCCGTGTCACCGATCCGCCTCCTGACTCCATGCTTCCCCCATTTTTTTCTTGAACTTCTCCACTTGAGGCAGGACATCATTCCCTACTGGGAGAGGACACTCCACCTTCTTTCGGCCGGATTGCCGGGGTTTTGGATTTGGAGATGCTGACTCATTACAGCTGCTTCACGCTAATGCAAATCAGTCCAGCGAGAGCTTGGTGAAATCTCCATTAAATGTCAATATAAATATATATATTCAACATGAAATGCTCTATTTATTATTTTTATTATTATTATTTTATTATTTTTTTAATTATATTTTATTTGTATACATTTTTTATTGCTTCTAGAGGTCTTTATTGAACAGGAAGGTGCTATTGAGGACACAAGCAGACTTTTTATTTTGAGCTAAAAAAAAATGTCTGTGATCAGATTTGAATATTTTAAAATTTTATTTATTTAAAAATCTTTTTAATGAATGTGTTTCTATTTTTTCTCCATTAAAGACTCAAAGCTGTCCCGTAATAACTCGGTTAGTCTTTCAATAATAAACCGTCCCCTTTTCCTCCATGCTGCTTCTTACATTTTCCTCTTGCCAAAGGATGGCCACACTTCTCCTGCTTATTTTTCAGTTGCTTAGCAACAAGGAGGAGATGCTTTTTTGGGGTGGTACTTTGCGATTGAAGCGGGGGCGGGGTGAGGTGCGCATTGTTCAGGAATAAATTGCTCCTGGATGCAGTCATCCAGAAGAAAGGCGACAAGAAGCACCATTTTTAGTGAAGCATCAACTGAAAAGCAGTATTGTTCCAGTTTAGAGTATCTGACTCAATTAACACGTCCTTTCTCTGGGAATTCATCACTGTTATGGCTGTGGATTTATATTCTAGCTGTCTTCATTTCAAAGAGAACTTGGCAAGCATGAGCTTTGATTTAAAGAGTCTGATTACATGTTCCCAATTTTCCCTTTTATTTGTAGGACTGTAAGCAGCTCCATCTGTCCTCAGAGACACTTATGTACGAGTTGTATGTAAAATGACTGAAAAGATGCTCAAAATGAACATTTTCTCTACCACAAGATGCCTGGTTTGTTTTTTTGGTTACTGAATTAGGTTATTTCCTTAGAAGATGTCTATGAAAATGTTGTGCTGCAGCTTGTTATGCCTTCTTGTGCAGGAATTGGATCAGTTCGGATAGCTTTGTTCACTGGGTTCTTCATCTGGACAAGGGAAGCATGTGATGGCAGAAGCGCCACACAGATAGTGAATTGTCAACATAAACAAAAGGAGTAGTTTGGTGTTTTTATTTAGTAGCTATAAGTTGATGAGCATTTTATTTAGTAAACATTAATTAAACCCTTTTAACCAGATTAATTTAGCAGGAAGGAGTCAGTAAAGTCAGTAAAAGATGCTTGTTATTGCATCTGCTTTTGCACTGCAGCAAATGTTTTCTTATTTTTTGCAGTGTACTAGTAAAGGACTCTCTGGCTTCTGCCCAAAGGACAAAGACATGGGGAGATGAGGAGGGTGTAAAAGACAAAAGAACAGAGTCATTCATCCACACGTGCTATTCTGTTCAGCAGCTAAGCTAACCCACATGCTACAGCCCGTTCACAGCCGGGGCCAAGACGGCCTCCGGCTCGCTGCCCATCTTTTTATTTAGGTTAACAGAGTGTAATACAGATGCACCCCTGTTTCCATTTATTGGCTCATAAAGGGCTCTTTTGCACCAGTGCTGTACAGGTGCAGCATTACAAGCTAATGCATTGTAAGGCTTTCTACCAAGCATTTAATATAACTGATGAGTAGCACAGGAAGGTTTTATCTTTATTTATATAGCTTTTTAAAATAAGGAATAAAATGGAAAAAATGAAAAATTTCAGATGTAATAGGAATTAATACATCAAGTGCATTACAAAAAAATTATTGAATAAGTTTAGCTTATTTATCTATTTCATGACCAGATGACTTATTCAGATAAAGCAGCTTCAAAGTATGATGGAAATGTTCATGCATATTTTCTTTGATTAGCATAAAGTCATATATTTAAATTACATTGTAGTTTTTTTAATTATCTTGTGAGATTTCCATGTTTATTTACCGTAAACCATGACGGCATACAAAAAGAATACAGAGAGCAGGTTTAGATGAGTAAAGATGAAACGACCGCATATCTCTTATTGTTAGATGATGTTTATAATGAAGATGATGATTTCCAGCAGAAATGTTGTTTTTCTGCTCCCTGGTGGGCAGGTACGTATATGTGTGGATGTATTAACAGCTTATAAACACAGCCGTCTCCACCGCTTTGCTCCATACTTGGTTCAATATGTCCAACTGACAGCCCCCTGCCCTCCTCACAGCGTCTTTTGGGGAGAAGGGACGTTTATCTGACCCCCCTTCCCCCCCTCTTTTTAATTTGCTTATCTTTCCCCTTTTCTTCCCTGATTAATCCCTGCCTTTTTTTTTTCTTACAGTTACCCACTCCCCCATTCGTACGTCACTCAGTGCTTGTATAGCTATTGTCTTATCGCGGTTGCAGTGGCAGTAGGTCCTAACCATATATTTTTTTTTTTTTTACTCCCCACCACCCCCCTTCCCTCCCACCACCACCACCATCCATCTCTTGTCCCCAGGAAAGACTCTCTGTTCCCCCCCCTTCTCTCTCTGTTTTCATTAGTAAATACTACAGTGGGATGAGAAGTGAGGGAGTGACAGAGCGGAGAGGATGAGGAGAATACAGACTGCGGAGAGATGCAGTGGCTAGCCACAACCACATCTCTATGTCTGGATTTGTACATTTCACCATCGCTCTGAAGGATTTCTGCTTTTTTTATATTTAAATATTGAAACAGTTTTCCAAAAGGCCTCCTTTCTTCGGCGACTGGACTCACCGAGCTTTTCTAGAGGGAAGCTTTGAAAGCAGCAACGGATAACGTAGCGGAGGCATCTGGCCGTCTGGGAGGCAGCGACGGCCGGCTGGCTGCATTGTGTTGGTTTGATGACCCCCGCTGTGTAGCTGCCTGCTCATCAACCTCCCCTCTCTTTTTCTCTCTTTTTCCCTCTTACTCCCCCCCCCACCCCCCTTCCCCTTCTCTCTCCTCTCTTTCCTCCTTCTCCTACTCCTCCTCTCTCTATCACAGCTCCTGGTCCAGCCATGTTCGGCACAGAGTCCTCATGTAAGTATCAGCACCATCCTCCCATCTCTTCTCTGTTTGTACATGTTTGTGTAGCTTTAAATGAATGTGTGTGTTTTCTCAGAGAAAGAGAGAGAGGGGGGAGGAAAGGGAAATTGCTAGATTTCCTCTGCTCCTCCATCTCATCTCTGCTCTCCTTTTTCTTCCTGTTTTCCTCCATGGTTGCTGGTGGCAGATTGCATGGGGAGAAATCTGGGCTCTACCATTTTAGCACAGAGGGTCGGCACAAGCTAGCTGATCATGCTGGGCTTGCCGCCTGCTTTTCGATCTTTCACTCTGTGCTATTATGTGTCTAAGCGTGCATCTGCACTCATCTCAGAAATCTTATTTTGCGAATGCATCCTTGTGCATGTTTATGAAAGCAAGCCTGTCAGAAGATGGATGCTTTTGGCAGTATTGCAACGTTTGCAGAAGCATCAGCCTCCTCTGTGGGCTTTTTCTGGCTCTTGTCAGATTGTTGTACAACGTGAGCCGTGCATTTCCTGCCTCGGATGTTCCTGTAGCTAACAAAGCACAGCATCGCTGCAAATTTGTCTTCTGTGGGGGGGAATCCAGCCCCTGACCTCCATCGGAAGAGTTTCTGTTGAAGGGCGCACATTGCTTCTCCACCCTAGTTTCACATTTAACCTTCTCTCTTTGATTGATACCTGCTTGGTGTTTTAAGGAAGTTTGGGGCTGATATCATTGATTGTGCAGTCAGAGCAAGTTGTAACTTATTCTTTTTGACGTCTCATCAGAGCTTGAGTGCACCTCAGCAGCAGGACCAACTGGTGAGAGTTAGCTTTCTGGCTGTTAGACCAATGAAAACCTGTCAGAGCAGCACGCCAACAGTTCAGTGTAGTCTTTATGATAAACACAATGCAAGTTAGTCAGATATAAGTTCACCATGGAGCAGATCATATTTTATCTCATTGGGGATACACAGACTTTTTTTATTCTTGTAAAAGTTCTATTTAATATGTAGGGCTTATTGCGGGCCAAGCTAATGCTGCTGTTTCATTGGTTTGACTTAATGAGAGAAAGCTTGCTGTTTGTTTGTCCATCGGTTTTTGACATGGACCACAGAGCAGATTGGGTGTCCATGGGGAAGACACTCAGCCTGTACTGCAGAGATGTCTGGTGTGTATTGCTTCTTATACTTGAACTTATGTGATTCCAGAAAATATTTTTAAGTAGATTAAAATATAGACTTTATAAGCTGTCTTTCTGTTACTGTCTTTTTAACTTTTGCTTTTATGTTTAGTCTTTCAGCCTAGATGGTAGGGGGGTAGATCCATTTAACTTGAGGCGCTTTTCCACCATTACCTACACGACCTGATCTTACACGATTCCACCCGGAAACAGCATTTCCATTAGGATTTGTCGAACTGTGTAGATACCTTTGCTGTACCTACATTGTTGAGGTTCCAAGCTTGTCGAGTCGTGCGGGTTGTGTGACGTCCACAGTATGGCGTCCATTGATTGGCCTGATGTGATCCAGGGTGTTTTGTTTTATCCTCCAACGACATCTCGTTTTGTTTTATGAGTCTATTTTCCATCAATAACCGTAATCCGAGCGCAAGGGAAAAAGTTACCAGGAGATCTATTATTCGCTTCGTGTCAGTCTTCTTCTGTGGTGTTCTGCAGACACCAAGCTTTTTTTTTTCCCTGAGGGAGACGTTTTGTTTTATTTTTTTTTCATAAACTATACCCGGTGTTACGGCGCAAAGCATCTAGAAAGCTGCATGACGCGGTGGACCCTTCCCGCTTTAGATCACGGATCACGACTTGTAATGGAAAAGCAGTAGAGTTGTCACCAATGGAACATGGGCTAAAATCTAAACTGGTTTATGAATCACTAAGGCTATAGGCGTTTGAATGGTTACACTTATTTTGTTTTTTTTGTTGGGCTGTATAATACAACTAATGCAACTCAAGTGTAAATATAAGCTGCTATTGTGTTCATGATTTACAACAATATTAATAGAATATACTAACTTATTACTGATTGTAGGGGTTCTTTTTTCTAAAATAAGGTATGTGTAGCTGTGGAAAGCACACTCTTCAGCAGTTTATTGCTCTGTTGCTGAACACCTCTGTGCACAATCTGGTTGTTTTCATAATGAGACAACAGTTACATATAATTTTTTTTAATGCTGTTTATGAAGCTGTAGTGAGACTCAGCTTTTCATTTCATGTTCCCCAGGAGTTCAGCCCACCTTCAGTCATCTGCTGATGGTTTTTCTTCATACAGTTTTAAAGCTTTTCGTACTTTTTTATTGTTATATGGTGAAAAAAGCTTGTTTGTGTTGGTGTTTCACAAATGTTACTATATTTCTTTATATGGTTTAAAGTTCAGATCAGAGCTGTACTTTTTTAAAATGAGCCTAAAAATGTATTACAATTATGATTTTCATTTACATACCAGCATGTTTTATTAGAATAAATCTAGACGTGCACAGAATTATCTGCCTTTCCAGAAACGGCAGTAGAAGAAGAAACCTTGGTTTACAGTGTAAAACCCTGCTGTGTATATCCACTGCTGCCTTAGCCATTTTAATTTCTCACCCATGATCGTTTTGAAATCTTGTAAAATGTGTTATTTCCCCACCAGCTCTGTTGTATACCTGTCATCTCTTGTGTGGGATTATGTTGTGTTGATAGAACTGATTTAACCAATATGCACAGTAGAAATAGCTTCTGCCTGAATTTCAGAATGTGTATTTTAATGCAGGCCAATTGGTAGATCAATAATAACCCACCCATCTCAATCAGAATGAAGTTTTTTTTTTAAACACAGTAAATCCGATTCAGATTGATTGGATTATTATGTTTACATGAAATGTTTTTGTTACAATCAGGCTTTTAATCTGAATTCTTGTCCATCTAAACATGGCTACTGATGTGTGATCTGTACCTTTTTGTTAGATGCTTCACTTTCAAAAGTTCATAATCAGTGTAGACCCATGATATGCTGCATTTACGTGGCAGCAGTTGGACCAAACCTCAGTTTAATTTATTTTATATATACTTTCATGTTCCAACCTCCATCAGTCCATCAGAAAATCATGAATAGATGAATAGAAGAAAAGGGATAAGATTGATTTCCTCTGTTTCATTTGTGTAACTTAAATATATGGACTAAATTCAGGATGTTAAAATCAAATCACCAACCTAATTTCTGCTTCTGAAACATGCATCATTAACAATGTAACTGTGACAGGTATATGACCTTTACACTGTTAATAAGGTGCATGTAATAATAGGGTGTGGTGACAGAGAAAAAAAGCATTTTGATTTGGTATTAAAAATTATCTAAACGTTTAGATTTAAGTTACAGCTATTTATGCTGTTCCACGATAAAGCTGTGCATCTCACAATTCAATTCAACTTAAATTATATTCTTTTATTTGATTCAACCATGTATCAGGATGCGTTGCATTCTCAATATTCATCACGGCGAATTGCTTTGGTTTTCATCAATAAATACAAGCAGTCTATAACAATGAATGATAATCTGATATGCTGAATGTATATCATGTAATGTATTAGGACGTTGTTTATCAATGATGAAGGTGAATGAAGGTGTCTGTTTTGGGTTATTTGGCTCTTAGTTGCAGCTCGTAAAACGTAACATTTTAGCGCAATTTTAATAATGCCCTTAAACTTGTAGAACATTTTAAACATTCACTACTAGCACAGTCCCGTCTGTAGGATCTTCGAATTGAACTAAACGTTCTTGTAAATGAGCTCCAGGAAAATGTCCCGGCCAGATTGAAAACCAGCTCCTGCTGGTAGCGCAGAGCATAATCTATCTGTGAAGATGTCAGTCTATTTAGTATTCCCACACCATTCACTTATATATATATATATATATATATATATAATATATATATAATATATATATATAATATTTTTGCTCTTAGACAAGACTACCTTTTGTTTTAAGATTCTGAAGCAAATATTGACTTTGATTTTCTTTAAATGTTTTTTTCTAAATAATAAAAAAACACATTTACATCAGATTTATTTTAATTACTCTTTTATGCGAGTTATTTGGGGTTGTCATGATCACAGTATTGTTCACTAAATTGAATTGGAAAATATCTATCTACCAATGTTTAAATGTTAAATTGGGAATTAGAGCCGTTAACAAGAGGATTGTGCTTCTCTACTTGTGGTCGGGATTTTGGGGGGGGTGCATCCAATAATGGTGGGGATAACGCTGCCTTTATTACTTTTATATTCCAGTGGTATCAAATCTCACAGGACCGTGCACTTTATACCAGAATCTAGCAATAACTAAACATTCTTTAGTCGCTGTTGAACAGGTTGATAAATGAAAGCCATGTTGTGTAGGAAGTAAATTAGTCACAGTCACATGTAAAGTCTGGTTGCATGGAATAACTGTTTGATCTGGCCTTTTGTAGGGAAATCACTCAGGTTTTTTTCAGGCACTTGTAATGTCATCACTGTTTCCTTGCTTTCCACTGATCATATGTCTGTCTAGCTCAGCACACAATGACAATACGAATACTTCAGTCTCATTGTCAGTGAACACTTTTAATCTCAGTGCCTTTGGCAGCCAGACATGTTTCATAACATCCTTTCTCAGAGTGTTGTTACAGCCTGATCAAGTTAAGTGTTTCGCTTCAGTGGTGCTTTGCATCTTGCCATTAAGTTTGTTCATTTAAATTTAATGAAAGCCTGTTTTTATGCTACACTTTGATATGTGTTCCTGAAATCTGTTCTATACAGTAAAATCATATTGAGTTTTTTCACCTAGGAAAGAATTTTATAATAATCAATTTTAATTGTACTTCAAATATTTAACAGGCTGTTTTTGGATTGATTTCTCAAGGAAAATCTCATCCTTTTCCACCTCAGTGTAGACTCCGGTGTTGTGCTTCATTCTTCAAGTTGGTGCGGGAATGTTCTGAATTGCTTTCTGGCACCAGAATGGCTGGACTCTTTTTTTCATAATGGGCAGATGGAAGTGGGAGTAAAAATCCAGGAAAATAACTTTAAACACATTTATCCTCTTACTGTACATACGGGAGATGAAACAAAGTACTGCTGACTTGTAAGGTATGAGATGCATGCCCCATCAGTGCAAAGTTGTCAACCATAAGTCACATGAGGGTTGTTCTTACTGTTTTGGATTGTCACATGTTCCACCTCTATACTGAGAAAAAAATGCACCATTTTAAAAACTACCATAAGTAAAGGCTTAGAAGGGATGAGATGTTTTATGATAAACAAGCTTACATATGACTTTTTAAAAGTCTAAACATAAAAGCACAGGGCTTATATATTAAAGTTAAAGTAACACCACTAAACGTTCCAACCTTAAAACCTTTACTGACTTGATTTAATGGCACAATGACTTTAATCATTATGTATTTGCCTCCTTTGCCCCACCTCCTCTCCTCAGATGCTCTGAGGCCATAAACTCGAATGTCCTGTTAATCGCGTGGTGGATGACATCAATGCCATGGCTAAGTAGGTACAAGATCATGTCAACTTTTGTGTGAACAGTGGGAGGCTTTCCCAAAAGCAGATCTTGGATCAGCAGTGACTTAAAAAAAACTGCTTAGGATGAAAAAGTGCAAATAGATGGAAACAGGGAGTTATCGAAGATGACTGCAAAACAAATATGGCGCCAGCACAAACTGAAGGATGTGTGGTCAGGAATGAGGCAGACAACGCAATTCAAGTAAAGAGGATCAGACTGATGAAGGTCTGGACAACGATAATGAGCTGAACATGTTCTTCAATAGGTTCTGTTCACTCTGCATCCAGCTCAACAGATCAAGCAAAGCCAACGGCTGTCCTGTCTAACCACCACTCACCCTGCAGCTGTTTGATGAACCCTAACACAGCCTGATCTCCCTATTCATCTCCTGACTCCACCTCTAGCCCACCTGTTTCTTTTAGAGACATCCGCTGCCTCCACCTCTAGCCCACCTGTTTCTTTTAGAGACATCCGCTGCCTCCACCTCTAGCCCACCTGTTTCTTTTAGAGACATCCGCTGCCTCCACCTCTAGCCCACCTGTTTCTTTTAGAGACATCCGCTGCCTCCACCTCTAGCCCACCTGTTTCTTTTAGAGACATCCGCTGCCTCCACCTCTAGCCCACCTGTTTCTTTTAGAGACATCC
>JBAMIG010000010.1:7781280-7805225 GCA_037177335.1 Kiunga ballochi | reverse complement strand
CCCCCCCCCCCTCCCCCCCCCCCTTCCCCCTCCCCCCCCCCCCCCCCCCCCCCCCCCCCCCACCCCCCCCCCCCCCCCCCCCCCTCCCCCTCCACAACCACCTCCGAATACCACACGGCTTATTAGAGGCCCCCCGACATGAAACAGACTAAGTCGAAAGATCTGCCTTGCAGGTTAAATCTCAGGGCATGGGAGAGGAACATCATGCCGCCGCGTCCTGATGATCCTCCAGCTGGGGGGTGGGGGTGGGGGTGGGAGGGGTTGTGCCGGGGGGGGCATGAATTACACCTGTAATCTGACAGGTGACCACATCTGTCACAGTTAGCCGCTGACTTCTCTCTTCACCCCCTAATCGCGCTTTATCGCGCCTCACCACACCGACACTTATTCTCACCATGTCTGACAGGCGGAGGACAAAAGCTCTGTCCTGCGGGACTCCTGCAACTGTCCATAAATCACGTGACTTCTCCAACAAATCAGCAGGGAAGATAAACACTGCTGAAAACCAGACGTGACTCTTCAAAGTTCTGGGATTACTTTAGCTCGGGAAAACGCCTAAGTGTGTCCGCTATCGTTCATTTTAATGAGCTGAGCGCAGATTCATGAGCTGAGACGGTAGCGAATCTAAAGAGAACAACATGGATCATTCACTCATGATGGGTTTTTTTTTTTTTTTACCCATTTCTCAATAATCAGGCCACCTCTTTCCTCCTATGTCCCACTAAGTATTCACATCTAAAACCTGGGATCTGTTTTTGTTTTTACAAATCACTTAATGATCAAAATTCATCCAACCACTAAAACTGTTTTAGCAGCAACGTCATAACAAAGTAGGAGCGCGTGAGACAGTAACGGGACAGGCTGTCAGAAGAAGCGCGCGCCCGCTTCGGTGTGATAAATGCGCGCGTGTAAAGTGAGAAGAGGTGTGGAATGCGATGCAAAGCTTTGTGGAAAGAAGACAACATATCTGCAGGGAACTCTCCGTTTCTGTGGCAGTAAATTTACCCAGCCTAGAAAAACCAGTTTAAATGGTTCCCAGTAAGTCCAGGAAAATGTTTGTAGCTGCAAACCAAGACGACGGAGCAGCGATTTGTTTCCACATGATGCCAGAAGCACAAAGTCACCTGTAACACAACCCGCTACATTTACCTTTACTTTACGTACCGCTTTTATTTTGAAAAGCTCGCGACATTAATAATTCATTTACGGACTCCTGATCCGCTCAAACACATTTCAGCCAGGAGGAAGGATGTTGCATTAAACTCCTGATCGATCCATACTGGTTTAGGCTACTCACTGCGGAGCAGCAGGCGCCCGAAGAGGTTGTGGTCCCTGGCTGTGGTGTTGCAGTTCCAGCGGTGGTTGCGGAACTGGTGCTGGCACTCAGAGATCCAGTCCTTCATCCCAGCACCGATGGCCTGCATCACTTTGGGGTGCTGGCGACAGAGTTGGCGCTGCTTGTTCACCAGACCGGGAATGTTGTCGCACATCACCTGGGATCCCAGGGTTCCCATGTACCTGCAGGAGGGAGGAGGAAGATGGATGGTTGGGAAAGGTTTTCCATTATTCAGGGAACAGGGACAGAAAAACATGTCAAAGAAATACATAATAATATAGTTTTATTAAGAAAATATTAAGACAAATTATTTAAAAGTCCTTGAAATGACTCTCATCGACCTGCAATGAGTTTAAATGCGGGAAAATGATTCAGAAGCAGAAAAAGGGAATAATCTAAAACAGGCTGCGAAGGGTGGAATTTGTTAACGGGACCAAGAGAAAGACAACAAATAAAGAGATATTAAATTGGATCAAATGACTTCAGCCTGGAAACCTATCTCCAAATACTTCGTCTCCAACAAGCTGCAAAAATACACTTCTGAGATTCTTACAGGGGATTTAGTCACTCAGTCTGACTCCCTAATGAAGAAAGACAACTTTTACTTTTTTTTGCTTTTCTGGCAGGAGTGTTAAAAATAAATAATAAAACATAGAAGCAACTTACCACCAGGATGCATCGACCTTGGCCGTCGGCCAGCAGATTGCCACAGATAAATAAAAACATATTCCACTTGGCAAAAAGTTCATATTAAGCAGAATTTGGTGCTTTATGGATCTGGGCGGAACATTTTTACTGATAAAAATGACAAAACAAAGAGTATCAGATCTCTGGATCAACGAGTTAAGCTGTAAAAAACGCAGAAGAAGAGTCGGAGTGCGGGCGATTTGTGCGTAAAAGCCATGACTGGCTAAGATTCTGGTTGCAAAGCGCGCGGAGATGGTCTTAATAGTCCGGTTGGAGATTCTCAGAGAGGGATAGGTAGATGATGTGCTATCAGGTTCAAATTGCTTTACATGAGGGGTGGGCAGAGTGTCGTCTCAGGAATGAGGTGAAGAAATGAGATGTCTGAGAATATCTGTTCAGGCTGGTTTGACACCAGACAGGCTTGGCTCGGATCCAGACCGGTGCTCCAAACTGCGCGCGGAGGAGCCACTCACAATGAAAAGAAACACACATTGGCTTTTCAGGCTAAATGAGGCAAAGTGATGCGGATCAAGACTGATGAGACGTTAAAAGACCAGAGAAAATAAAGCGCAAAGGCTGCGGGAGAGCGCAGAGCGTCTTGGCTTAGCGCGCAGGTAGACAGACAGCTGACCGGGTGCGCGGTCATCAGACACATCACAGAAACACCAACTCTCCTGCACTCCTAAAAATAGACCGTTGGCGATAAAAGGCTACTTTTTGGTGAGCCGTAACGACATGACGCGCAGGTGTAAAATATTCCTGATTCCCTACACATGACGCACTGTTATTTTCCAACCTTAAACAAACCATTCCTCATAACTCAGGAATGATGGCTCCAGAAGGGGTAGCTGCTGATGGGGGTGGACACCTAAAGGTGATGTGTCCGTTTCAATTGGTTTATCTACAGCGATCTTTTTGAAGTGTCTTGGGGAAATCTGTAGCACTGTCACATGGCATTTCCTCCATCTTTGATCTTGTGTATCTGGAGACCCTGGCCAAGAGAGATTAATGGGTAAATTGGATTTCTCCCATGATCCCCGTGGAAGAAAAGCATAAAACAACAAAGAGCTTTAGAGAGCTCTCTTCAACACATTGAACATGACTGTTTTTGCAGCAGCCATGGTGTCCCTTACAGAATTATCACTTCAACCTGCGACTTTTACCTCCTTGTATTAAAGTCGCTTTTCACTGGAGAAAGTTCATATTCCAGCTGCTAAATGAGAAGGAAATCATTCATATTTCAATAAGGACTCATTTGTTTCCCTAGCTCTCCCTTTTGGTATATGGGTGCAATGTGATGCCATTATTTTTTACGATTGGGCCTATTTTGTGTTTTTTATCAATGAGAATATGCAGCATTTAAACATGTGATAAATAAATAAAAATGAATACCTAGATTTGTTTCACATCTGTCCCGTCTGTCTAAAGTTTCAGAAAAAGATTTTTATACATTTTTTTTCTGCAAAATAACTTTTTAATGCATTTCAATCTGGATTTATGTCGTATTGCTGAGTCTGCATTGCTGATGGTGACATAAAGTGGCTTATGTCATATTTGTCAAAATATAACTTTTTGTGGATGATTGATTTTTCTTCCTGTACTTTGCAACAAGGTTAATTCTTGGGTTGATTTTGTTTCCTTAAATGTTCCCACTTGGGTCGGTTATAGCAGGCAGAAAGTATCTTTGTATTATTATTTGCAAATCTGCCATTAAAGCCCAGTAACACAGAGCACTTAGTGAATGCATTGCTCGCACCAAGCAGCGGTCAGGTAAGAATTTTCTATATATAAATGCAGAAATAAAAAACTAATGGTATTGTTTGGTGGCATTATGTGAAATGGATTTCCCACCTTGCCTTTAGCACACAGTCTAAGTGCACATTAGGATTTTTCTGTAGCATCACAACCTTAAAAAGCTTCCTATACTGTAGTTAGATTACTGGGATGTGATGCATGTGGGTGTATCCCAGTCTTCCCATAGCTGCCTCCAGCTGGTGCATAAAGAAGCCACCATGCTTCTCTATAAGAGAGAATCACTTTATTCTTTATAGCTTCTATGACGTCCAGTCCATTTCAGAAAACCTGTCGAGTTTTGAATGTTTATAAAGCTCCTAATGGTCTCGCTAACCGATCACGTGTTTCAGGGTGTGAAGTCATCTAAGCAGCTCTTGCTGCTTGGGTTCAGATTTAGACACAAGGGGGACCAGTTACCGAGCCTTTTCAGCAGCCATATCTAGGCTCTGGAGGAAGTTTCCCACTGTAACACTGACTGGGGCTTCTCGCTACACTGTAGTGATGAAGAGGCAACGGTCAGCACCACCACTCAGGTAGGCTGTAGTGGTTAAACCGTGCTCAGCTCGTACACAGTTTGAAACATGGTTACAAAGCAGGACAGATTCATGCTGCCAGACTCGTTTTTCCATCCTCTGTTGTTCAGGTTTGTGAGTCTGTGTGAACTGCAGCCTCGGTTTCCTGTTCTTAGCTGCAGGAGAGGTACCCGCTGTGTTTGCTTTAAGGTCGGCGTTTTCAGAGATGGAATAAACTCTAAAGGTAACTGTGTGAAAATCTAAGTATCAGCAGCTGAAAACTCAAACAACCATGCTACAATCAAAATGACTTTAATCTCCTTTCTCTGGTCCATTGTGGCGCAGTTAACTTCAGCCTGTCACTTTGACCCGGTGACATCGAGGTGTAACTGGCCGATTGGACATTTTTTAAAAGCAGTTGTACTGGAGGACCTGATGAAGTGGACGGTTAGTGTAGGTCAGAGTTATGAATTGTCTTTTTCTTCTCAATCAAAATGTCAGAAATTCATCTGAACATCAAAACAAAACTTCAGTCTGTGTGGCCTTTTTTAAAATATATCAAAATTAGTTTCTCATTACACAAAATAACAGATGCAGGTCACATCTTTCTATAAATTTCTGTTTTAAATCAGAAAAAAAACCTTAATTACACCATCTACAGACAAATGGGATTTCTTACTGGTACCTGCTGGTAATATTTCTACTAAGCTAATAGTCGGCTGGGTCCATCCAGATATGACGTGGTTTTAATCAATCCCTGAGAACGAGTAAAATAAAAACCCATTTACAATTTCCAATCAGAAAAGAACAAATATTTAAAGCCTTATAATACTCAGCAACTTAAAGGAGAAGGCAAATCAGGCTGAAATCAATGAGAAGTCAGGAAACAAACCGCAGTGGCATCACTAATCTGCCTCTCAGAGCTTTCCTAAAACATAAAGACTAGCATCAGCTGATTAGAGGGTCTTCCTGTACATCTGCAGATAAAACTTTCCACTAGCAGCTTTGTAGAGAAGCAGGATGAAGGTGGCTCCGAGTAGACTCTTCACAGTCCTGCTCCAGAACCACGTCCTCCAGCTCTGGCACGAACCAGGTTGAGGAAGATGGCATGAATCTCTGGCTTCACCCATCTGGGAAAAAACAAAAACAGACTAGCACAGGAAACAAAGATAAAAACATGCAGGTTTGGGACCTTCTCCAGGAAACACAGGTCATTCAAACCTAATTCAGCCTTCAGCTGTTTAAAGTGACTCCATTTATCGGCCTGTTACAACCGGGTTGGGTGAGAAACATCTCCTCATTTTCCAGTATTAACACGACAAACTCACTGAGGGTGAGGACATGTCTGGGTCCGATGAAGCACCACTCATGAACTTGAGTCACAGAGACTTCCTGTGACAAATCCTCTAGGACCCATCAGCCAAGAGGACAGTGGGACCTCGGTCATACTCAAGTCATGGAGGAATTATGCTTTCCCAGATCTCTCATCAGAGGATGACGGTGTCAGGCTGAATCCTTCTCATGTGAGAACGCTGGGAAATAAACAGAGCTTAAGAAGGTTTTATCCTTTTCTTTCCTCAGTAAATACGACTTGGAGCTTGTGGTTTTGGCAATGAACCGAGATTTTTGACATTTTTGTGAATTCTGGCATCACTGAGAAGAAACTGTTCCTGTTAAGAGTCATTATTTCCAAGTGCAGCACAGACAATGTCAATAAAAGAGAAAAAAAACATTAAAAACAGCTTCCTGTCACCAAATCTTTAGTGTATGCGATTGGAACAGAAAGAAATGATGTGGTCTACAAATATAAAAAGCAAGTCTCCATGAGCCCCAGGAGCTCTTTAGTTGATTAAGTCCTGTAAAGAAGGAGCCATTTAAGTGCTAAAGTCATTGGGTGGCCCCTGAAAAACCCTGGTTCATGCTTAAAAAGGACAACACCCGTCTGTACTGATAGACACAGGATCACATATAACATATATATATTAGTCTGTTTTGGCTCATAGGTGTTATCTTCATACATGTAACTCACATACAGGAGTTTTTTGTATTTCCCTTTGCCTCCTGACATTATTTGTGTTTTGCTGATCGTGGTAAACAAACCTGTTGGCTTTTTAAATTAATTAATCTTTTTATCTATTTTCTATACTGCTTATTCCAGTTCAGGGTCACGAGGAGGCTGGAGCCTCTCCCAACAATCAGCAGGGGACCTGACAGCATGTAAAGCATACAGAAGGATTATGTCAGAGCAAGCTGGTTCTCATTGTATTTCCCTTCAGCTCCTCAGTCAGCCAAACGATAAAATGATCCGGTCACACCTGACTCACATCAGTGAGCAGACTTGTGTAGAGTTGATGAAAAGCTCTGTCAGGTGTGTTGCTGTACGACTAGATGCTTAAAAAAGCAAGGCTTCATTAATAAAAGATTATTTAGCAAATTTTCTTTCATATGGAGAATCCATCCTGCTGGATTAGGAACCAGTGGGTGCAAATGGGTCGTGTTGCCCATCAGATCCCTTTCTGACACAAGCAAAGACTCCTTTCTTAAAACATATGCCTTCCTCCATGTACAAATATTCTACCCTCTCTCCTCTTATAACGACGTACCCCCACCGTCACTAGACAACCCTTTCTCACCTCTTAAACTCCCCCACACCGCCAACCTGTGTCCCCTCCTCCCTCCACCTCAGCGCCTGCGTGCTGACAGGTCCGTGTCACAGCAGTGCTGACTTATAGGCTGTGAGGATTCTCCTGTCAGGAACGACTCTCTCCTCTTCCAATACGAATGCAAACATGCACACAGCAAGAGTCAGGTGCACACATCAGTATACCTGTTCCAACTTACCAGAATGTGTATACCACAATAACTAACACTAACACACACACACACACACACTTCTACATTTTAACCATTTAGTATAATATTTATTGACTTGTCATTGATTAAAATGCTTCTCCTGCTCCATCACACAACATATTGTCATGACGATGGGGATGCACTGGAAGGTCTAATTGCACTGTGAAGTAAAAATTAAGCTTTAGTCTCAAGTTTTAAACCAACAGCAGCTATGATTATGGTTATATATTAGTTCAGATGTAAATTCTGTCATTTTTCTTGTGCATCAATTATTTAAATATCATGTACAACCAACTCACATTTACAAACCTCATCCCGGGATAATTCTGCAGAAGTGACAGAAAAGCTGTGACAAAAGCCACACAGGATAAAAAAAAAATCTTGTGTTATGGAAATAATATTTTACATACAAATATATATTTTACAACTATAAATTTTTATTCTAAAATAATTAAATTCCAATTGTATAAAATTATAGCAACTAGAAAATATCTAAAACAATGTAATATTGTAAATCATTCAAAATGTCGATTCTGTGAGGAGGAAGAGGATTTGATGCATTCGTTTTATATTTTGTTCTTACATTTCAAGATATTGGGTTTTTGTTAAAAATGGCTACATAAAATTAGAAATGGATTTGACATCTGTCCCATTAATACTTATCAATAATATTAATATTGATTATAATAATATTAAAATTCATCAATAATCCTCTTGGGTAAAATGTTTATATTGAAGCTCAGTGTAAGATGGACCTTTGTTTATCACATTAAAAAAATAAACACTACAAACAGTGCATGTTAGAAAAAAATACTGCAATTAATAATAAGAAAATAAACATAATAAAATATTTTGTTCTCTTTTTCCCCTCTTTCTGCTTGTATAGATACTTTTATACAGTATGATAAAAAAAATAATAGAAGTTATGTAAAATCATGTGAGAAAAAATTGTGACAATTATGTAAAGGCTTTACGGTACTTGTACAGTGCGTGTTAGTTGCTTTAGTTTTTTTTTGTCTTTTCTGTTGTCTGTCTTTGTCTGCAGTGTTGTCTTTGTCTTTTTGGTACTGTCTTCTTTTTTATCTGGGGAACAAACACTGTTTATTTACCATGTTTATGTGATGCATGTGATATTATGAAATAAATGGTGTCAGTGGTAAATAAAAAAAAATCCAACATCTGAAATATCCTGATCAGGATAAATCAAATAGCTTTAAGGAGCCAAAGATGGTCACGGACCATGTTGTCCATTCTCTGTAGGATTTACATGTTATTTGGTTCAGTTTTGGGTCCTTTGGGAAGCGTTGGAGGAAACAGTAGTACTGGAAACCACAAAAGCAGTGTTGAATGGTATCGCTGGTATGAAATGCACAAAATGGAAAAAAGAAGAAGCAGGAATTTGATGTATTTAACTGCACAGATTACCACGGTTGATTGTGCCGCCCTTTCTGAGAACACACATTACCATAATCTGCACATATGTTTGTCTGAAAGTGGCATTGGAATTCGGAGGTGAACTCTGCACTGCCCTCTGGTGGAGGGTTTAGTTAACCGTGATAGCGTCATCACGCATTAAAGTCTGGGGCACTAATATTTTAAATGGACTCATTTAAGTACATAAAGGCAGAAAACGGGATACGGAGTTTGTTGATGAACACGAACTTCTCAGCATAACATCAACATTTCCATCTTCACCTTCTGTGTAGAGTTGGTTACACAGTTGGCTTCTGCCTGACTCCATTTGCTGCTGTGTGCAGACACATGTGCATACGTGTGCATGTGCACATTAGGGTTGAAACTGTTGTGTGCAATACAAAAACAGAAAAGAGAAATGAGGTGCTGTGGTGTAACGAAGATAAATGACATCAGTGTTTAGATAGAGGACTAATTTTAAATTGGATACATTTTACTGCACCACACCAAACTGCCTTTTTGTGCCATTATTTCATGTTTTTCTATAGTTTTTATTATAACATGGATCTAACACTGGTATTCATTTTAGAGGTGTGAGCCTCACAACGTATGAGTGTGTACGTGTGGGTACATATTGACCTGACATAAGAGGTTGCGAAGGCAAATGACTTCCTTCTGCAGGTCTGTAGTCTGGATCACCAGCTTGTTGCAGATGGTCTCAACCTCCTTCTTGGGATCTAGTGAGAAGACCAGCTGATCAAAGAACAAGAGAAACAGACATTTAGTTTATTTATTAATGTGAAAAACTGATACCAAGACAGAAAGATGTCAGAGAAAGAAGTAAATATGAAACATACATAATTTCATCATGTCAGAATTGTATTATATTCCTTCTTTCTTGTATATTTGACAGGGACAGTCTGCAATTATGCAAATGCACCAGAGTTGGCCATGAGATCATTTGCATCTGCAGTACCCGAGCAAGTACAGACATTACATAGAAACAGATCAATAAGATGGAATAAAATAATGCTATATGAATAGAACAGTAATGTTAAGTCTAAATAACAGCATCAACAGTATAAAAAAAGCACTGCAAGTGGAACATCTTTCACATCCTGAACGTAATTATAGGCCCTAATTACGGTTCCAGTCTCATGCAGATTTAAGCCAAAGCTGAAGTTTTTTTTAAATGGGATCAAATACAATATGACAAGGGAAGAAGTAACAAGTTTTGTTGCAGATGTCGACATCTGATGATCCCAAAATTGCTCAAATTGAGCTTCACCTTTGTTGTCATCCTGCTAACATGTTTTTTAAATGAGCGTAAGGCTTCTGTTAGTTTAGCAGCAGCTTTACATGCATATGTTAAGATAACCGTATGATCGGCACTCATCTGGATGTTAACATGTGGACATGGTTGCAGAAGCTCATTCATATATTCACTAATTAAAATTGGCACCAACATTAACCCTTGTGGGACCAACACTACAGCATGGTCCCGATTTGGTCAATATATATTTCCCCCCTCCAAACTTCTGCTACAGAAATGCTGAAAGGTTCACAACAACCCTTTAAGTACCTGAGACGTCTGACGTGGAAAGCGGCTGATAGCATCCTGAATAGTCTCTGTCAGATAGCCGCTCTGATGACTCACACTTAACAGGAAGTTTTGCAGATCTTCACTCCTAAAACACAAAAAGTGACTTAAAAAAAGGGTCATTTATTAAAAACATTTATATTACTGAAGTGCTCATTTAATGTTGGTTGTTTCTGTTGTAATACTGAAATCTTTGTACACACTAAGAGTCCAAGCGTGTACGAACACACCAGGAAGAAACTCCGCTAAAAACTGCAGGGCATCTAAAACCTTGTAAGACTGTCATGATACCAAATTTTCCACATTTGACACCAATACAGATGGTTCCTGATACTATTTTTGATCATATTAATTATCATATATATTTATTAATAAATCTTAATGTCTAATTATCTTATGTCTAAATTATCTTAATGTTCTACGAGCTCATGCTCAGTAGTTTTCAAAGTTTTTGCTCACTGCTGTGCAAAAAACCCTAAGAAACTTCTGCCACTAAACCAGGATGTGTCCAAAGTCTGTCCTTATGTGCCGCCGTCCTGCTGATCTGATGTATTCCTGTTCCAACACGCCTGGCTTCCATTAAATGGAAAGAAAAACCAATGAAGTTCAGCGTAATGACTCATCAGCTTGAGTCAGCTGTGTGTGACCGGTGATACATGGAAAACCTGCAGGATTTTAGCCCTCCAGGACCGCAGCTGGACACCCCTGCACTGATCAGTGTACTTTACTAACAAAGGTGTCTTCTTTAGAATAGATCAGGTAACCAAATAAAAAAATATATAGTAACGATATTCTAGTTTTTTATATATTTTTTTTTACCAGATCTTTTGAAGATAAATGTTTCATTCTACAAAAAAAATGTTTGTCCACATTAATAAACATAATATCAGACTGCAAACCAGGGCAGAATGCATCAGGCAGCTTTGTGCGGTTCATATTGTGATTATTCTTATTTACTTTGACTAAGAGTTGCTAGAGATTTAAAAAACGTTCTAAAGATGGCAACTAAGTTGCTAAATTGAAACACTATAAATTAGGACACCAGCATTTAAGTATCAATCCCTGTATTAATTTATATCTAATTAGACACTAAATTTTAGTATAAATTATTATCTGAGAATCGCTTTGCTTTACAATAATACTATGTTGAGGTTTACCTTTTTCTGGACACTCATTGTGTCTCTACAGAGAATTTAGAGCTAATATTTCATTTTCCTGTGTCTCGTGAGACGTCAACCATCAAAATCAGCTAATAATTCCTGAGATATTTCTCTATGTACCACCTCTATTAAAACATCTGTGAAACTGCTCACAGTTCCTCACACAGTACTTTCCCAAGCCCCACATGAGGCTGTTGTATTCTGGATACATTTTTAGACGTTAACTATACAAACAGCCCTGTAGTTGTGAAGATAGTTTATTTATTTTAGGTCTGTCACTTCAGACAGGGGGTAAAATTAACAGGTCTCACTGAGAGGTTAAGAGGATTTTAAGGTAATGGCATCCTATTCTAGATATAAGACCAAAATAATTTGGTGCAATATATATACGTTGTGGACTAAATTTCTGTAATTCAACAAAAAAGCTTTGAACTCATTGTCTGAAGGTCTCAAAATGTTCCACACAGGGCTTTAAAAATCCAGGTCGGGGAATCAAATGAACTCAAGATGTCAGAGGGAAAATTATTTAATGATTTGCAGAATACGTGTGAAAATGACAGCAGAGATAGACTGATGGTTTAGAGCTAACATTGTGCTCGAATTCTCCTGCATTTCCTGCAGATATTCCTAACAAAGTTGAGCAGGTGGCCGAGCCCTCTCCCCACCACCTCCTCATACTAACCTATACAATCACCCCGCCCAGAAAACACCCACCTTACATGATTATTTATATTCATCACCCTGTCCATCCCTCTCTCCCATCCCCTGGAAACTGGGGATATTGATAGTTTTTATCTAAATGGTACATTTCCCTTGCTAAGGGCACTGAGCAGGCAGCCGTTCAGACCCTCCTAACACTCTGTCAGAGGACTGAGTAAACAGTGTCAGCCAGCCTCTGCTGCACCCACACCTCTTTTTTCCTGCTGTTAGTTTATCTTGGGGCATTGAGTGATGATGGGCCGGGGTGGGAAGGTTGTGGAAGGCACACTAGATGTTTTACTGTTATTATGCTGAGAGAAGGTGAGTTTGTGTCTCTGAACATACGTTTTCTGACACCTAATGATTACATTTCTCTGAAAGCAGCTGCTGAGAGCATAGTGATAAATATCTACGATTAGTACACATATTTTCCCGTGTGTAATAAGACAAGTAACCATTCTTATGTCTGGTAGTGTGCACAAAATACAAGCAGAGATTTCTCTCAACATAGCCAGAGATAATGCTGCAAACAGTACATCTATTTAATGAACAATAAATTATATGTATTTTCTTAGACTTGTGTTAGTTTTCATCCTGTGTTCAATGCAAGATGAAGATGAAGATCTATAACAAGCTAAAGTTAGACGATAATGCAGAGGAAACCATTTCCCCCACATAAACCAATTAAGTCATTCTTCTCAGACTTTAGTTATAACAAGAAAAGATTAAAGTCTTATTGTGACAGTTTTCCAGCCTGTAGGGCACAAATGGCCCAATGACAACTTGAAAATGGATATGCACAGGATTTGTTTCAGGATGATCATCAACTGTTTGCTAAAGTAGAAAGTAAGTTTTTATTAGTAAACGGTAATGTAAATAACTAAACATAACATAAAATGTTAGCGTGTCACTAGTAATTGTATAGTTTATGCTCATCTGGGTGGGTTTACAGCTAAACAAAAAGCATTCGATCGCATTCACTGATCATTACTTCATACTGATGAGAAATAAAATTAAATAATCCTATTTTTTAAACAGTATTTCTGTTTAACAAATATCCCGCTCAGCATGAGGTCGATGCCTCTCAGTCATCAACAGAGTCATACTATCCTGAAGAATCCATGATCATCTACAGGTTGTAGATGCTTTTTTTTTTACTTGCTTAAAAGAAAAAATGTGCACTTTTAAAATGTTCAAAAACTTTTAAAAACATTTAAATAGCTTAGTCTGTAGTTTGACAGAGCCAGATTTGGGATTATGATACAACAGCATAAAAAAAGATGGTAATGTTAGGTTAAAATCCACATGAACACAATATGGTCCTTACACACGTTGAACATCAATATCCAAGATTAAATGACTAAATATTACAATAACTATACAATTAAAAACTGTTAAAAACATGTTTTAACATGAACATAAATGCTATAAAGGCAGAGGACTGTCACTTGTGAAGCCTTTAGGAGGGTCATAATAACCACAATGCTACTGTAAGGAAATTTGTGACGTTCAGAAGCAAACGTTTATTTTTTTAATCTTCTCAAAACACAAAATAATCCTTCACTGATGGTATTTCTAACAGGCCTTATACTCCCCAGTCCTGTTCCATTTCAAGCAGCTCAATTGTGACTCATAGTGACAAAACATTTTGTTTTTGTTTTTATTTATACCAACTATTAAAAGACAAAAAGGCAGCATTGTAAAGCTATAATTAATTTTAACAAACTCATTCAACATCTTTTTTTAATAAGTTTGTACTGAAGCACTGCTTTGACTCAGAGATTGCTGAGCTAAATGTCACCTTGGTTTCTGTTGTGATCATTTATTAGTGCTAGCAGAAACATCTTTCTTACTTGCTGCACTTGCTGCACCACTCACACCATCCAGGAATGGCAGAAAACATAATGCTCCTTAGAAAACATTATACTTGTGTACACAAAATACAAAATATTTTTTTCCTATGTTTCTATTTACTCTATTTGGGTTAAAAAACGTTTATCATGTTTCCAGGAAGAATCCTGCTGGGTCATGGTAGGAGTCCTGTAGCCTGTTCCCTCTCTTTTCTGCAAGATAATATATAATATAATAGATAATAGAGTTTATTTATCATTTACAGAGAAGAGTGGATGTAGTTGGAATTGGATATTTTAGGCATTTACTTATACCTTTATGATCTTATTATGCTGACATGAAAAGACAAGCTACAAAAAAAAAACAAAAATCACAGTCGGTCAACATTATGGAATATTTTAACCCTTCTCCTCGTGTAAAAGCTTTTACTCACCAGTACAAGTAAAACAGATAAGTCAGAGGTAAAGTTTGTGTCTTTCCTTTTGGTCTAAAAGTAATGCAAACTTGTAAACAAATGATGAAATAAGGTGGATGCTACATCAAGCAATGATGTGCTGCTGCTGGAAAAGAAAAAAAGAGCAAACTGGGAGCATCCGATTCTACTGGGGAAAAGTTGGACACTGCTCTGGTGACACTGTTAACATATAGGCTACACGTGTGTGATGCTAATGTCAAGAAAAGTCAATCTCTGTTTTAAAATAGGAAACTAAATCTATGAATGGAAATTTGTTACAGATGTGAATGTTTACATTACTGATTCCATTCAAAGTTATTTATAATTATTAAAAATTATTCTGATGAACTATGGAGAGTAAATGTAAAAGGGTCTTAATCTGCTAATTTAAGATGGTAAACCCAGTTTGGCTTCTGCTGCTGGCTCCTTTTCACAATGCAACCATCACCTCTCACTTTACAAATCATTGGAGCTCCACTTAAACCATTAAAACCTTGGCTGCAGACATTCAGAGGCAGGACAGTGAGGTTCTCAGAGAGTTGATGGATGACTTCCAGTGGAGGAGGACAGACACAGTGAATGTGGGGGAGGGTTTAAGGTGTTGAGGGGGAGAAGGGATTTTTTTTTTTGCCATCACTACCAAGTCTGTTTTTAGTTTTATGCAGTTTTTATTGAATACGTTTTCTCTAAAACAGCTGAAAAATGTATTTAAACTTATTAGGACACTGGACTAAGTTTGTATTTACCTACAAATATTTTTTAAAAATTGTAAAAAAAAAAGAAAACTTGTGATTTGAAAACGTCTATAGCTATTTTTTGGACATAAGAATGTAATTAAGTGCATTGTTATTGGTTGGAACAGGCTAAGTGGGCATGAACACATGATAAACATGATATCCTACCCACTAAATGTGGCTCCGAGTTGGCTGACGGTGTCCAGATCTATTTTGTCCAAGTGAATCTGCTGCATGGCATCCAGGATCTTGTGCTGGTCCAGTGGGTTTGTGATACCAATCTGACAAATGTGGAACAGAAAAAGCTTCAATTTCTATGTTCCTGTACATATATCATGTACTTTAGTTTGCCATAGGGTTGGGCGATGAACTCATTTTATCAGGCAATGCAAAATATACACATACATATATGTTCATTCAAATGATTGCAGGTATAGATTTTTCAGCTTCCTTCCCCTTAATTGGATTAATCAGTTAAGAAAAAGACAGACTGACTGAAACAGGAAGCTCAAGACATTTTTAAGGATGTCCTCAATGGACACCACAATTTTAGCACAATATTCATGCAACATGTTACACACTTCACACAAAACCTTCAGGTAGAATCCATGACAATCTCTATTCTTTATTAAAAAGGTTTTTTCTTATTTGTTTAAAAGAAAAAATGTTCTCCCTTAAAATGTGAATGATGTTGTGGAACCAATTTAACCATGTACCTGCTAATATAAAAGTTTACACGGTCAAAGTGAATCTACTATTACTATATGATGTATGTAAGCCGACAGCAGTCGTGCTCAAATGTTCGTTTTTTTACACTGTTTTCTTGTGATAAGAGGATAGTGCATGTCCTTACAGACAGACAAGCACACAAATCCTTCCAGGTGTGTACATAAAGGTAACTGAAAGAAATACAGCGGATCTCAAAGCAGGTGCAAAATAGTGGCAAACTACATGGGACACCATAACCAAAATACACTGCATGGTACACAGAGTACCTGAGCAGAATATCGTCCAGCTCTAGTGTGGGACTAAACTAAAGTACACAGAATTATAGTTAAACAGCATGTCAGTCATCAGTTTTATCTAAAAAGTGTTGACAGCAGCTTCTGGCTTTTTCTGAGTCACTCTTTAAGACTGGCAGAAAGCAAGAGGGTTTACTAACAAAGATGTTACAAACACTCTTTACCTTCCCAAAGTCCTCCTCTTCCATGGTCAATAGCTGGCTCCAGGTGATGTCATGCTCCTGCACTCAGGTGTTTGAAAAGTCAGACACAGAAGTGAATCCACCAAATCAAAACTTCTACAGCTGCTGCTGTAACAGATGTACCAGCATCTTTTTTCTTCTCCATACAGTAACAACAAGCTACCTGCACCCATCAAGCTCAGTACTCATATTTCAGATAAGGTTGAAAACTTCACCTGACCCTTAGTTTAATTCGGACCATACCAAACCGTTTGCAAGCAATGAGTAAAATATGTAAACTTCACATCTCACGACACATTCCCAAGCATGTCAATCTGTCAATGATGCAGCTGTGCAAAACCTATTTTGGGATCGCTGTATATCACCCATCGCTATGATAAACTGTTGTACCTTGAGTCATGTCACGCCATTAATCACAGTATGACTGAAAGGTATTGTGCATTCAAAAACATCACAGATACACTGAAATCCTATCTTGTGCAGATAAGTACTTACAGTAATGACATCTGTGAGGTGGCCCAAATCAAGGCCATGGAGGAAAAGTTCAAGATCATCAAGACGGGTCACACTGGGTAGAACAGAAAGGACACAATCCCTAAAAAACTCAGTTATAAGTAATTTATAGCAAAGTAATATGCAATTAAAATACTGAAAAGTACAGCAGTTGAGCCTTTTTTTTTTTCTTAAAAAAAAAGTAAGTTATAGTTTAAGTACTAGATTTCTCACAAAACTCCAGTCCTGAAATAAACCAGTGACCTTTCTGAGGTAAGTGGGTTTTTATGTCTTTGTTGTCAATAAGAGAGAATAACTGAAGCTAGAGTGTTAACAAGCAGTGATTCCTGGTGCCAGACATGGTTATATACAATGTTTCTGGCTGATGATGATTATCCTGTGTTGCCTGAATGGACTAAACATTCACAGGAGAGGTTTATTATTATTTATGTCTGGTTGGACAAAGGATCAACAACACCTGCTGCACAGGCAAAAACACACGGGAAATCCAACAGAGTCGATAAACAAGATGGCTCTAATGGGTAAAGGAACACGACATTGACAGTAAGAGGAGGTGATTTAAGTTTTCAGTCTATACACAATAATCTTGAGTGGGACCGAGTCTAGTCAGAAACCCTGTGTTGCTTTAGGAAACAATAAAAAGTAATAATTAAAGAAGCTAAAATAACTGGATTTAGCACAGCAAAAAGCTATTTATTTAATCTGAATGGAAAGAGCTTTTTAATCAAGAATTTGAGCAATACCAAGGGCTATTTCATTTGGACTTTTTCAGACAAACATACAAACTGAAGACTAATCTCTTTCATCATAGGAGGAGGAAAAAGAAAGATCACTAAGACACACAGTCTGCTGCTACTTTTGGCCTGAAGGATGTACACATACTGAATACTGAGTTTACACTATAGTAGTACCATTTATCAAGAATGTGAATGTCTGAGTTAACCATGGTAGCAAAAATATATCCAGAGGATGCTGATCCTACTTCAATGTACAGGCCTCTCATCTGTTGTAGTTTATAATATAAATAAAACAATTTGCATTTTAATGCATAAAAATCAGAAGCTGCATGTTAGTAAATCGGCAAGTTGAAAAAATTAATCTACATTTGACTTTTTAAATTGTAGGACCTTGTTTAATATGCTCTATATATACACACAAATAAAAGACCTTATTTATATTTTCACAAACAGAATAAAGGTTTCACAAATCAGAAACTGCTTGTTAATGTATCGACATGCTCTGCAGCATCAATGTGTTCCCCAAGCTGTACTCATTTCCAGCAGTGGACAGAGAATGTGGGCTAGAAAATATGTGGAGTCAAGCAGAGAAAAATACATTTTAAGCCTTAATAGTACACACAATTATCTATAATTGTTTGAATTTAAGAAGTCAAACAGAGTTAGTTTTTAATTAAACAAACAAGAAAACTGCGGAAAACAATAAAATAAAACACATCAGAAATACAAAAGACTATTTCTTACCTCTCATTTGAGGATGGAAAGTCATTGTTGGTCTTGAAAAACTTTGACAAAGCCTTTTCTTTAGACTCAAAGGCCTCAACAGCAGAAATGTAGGTTGAAGACGACAAGATTTTTGCTATCTGTGGACAGAAGTATCAGTTTAAGCACCATTTGATTTAGTTGCTGTTTCAAGAGCACGGGAAAAGATTTCCTCCCAGCAGACTGAAACACAAGGCGCATGGCAAAGACGTGATCTAAATGCATCCAATACATTTTAAGGGTACCTGTGTGCTTTTGAGGTCCGCAGCCAGATCAGCAGGGCTCTTCCCAGACGTTGTTCTTATAGTTTTATCTGCTCCCAGTTGGAGGAGCTTTAACACTGCTTCCTCTCTGCCATTCTGCACCGCTATAGACAAAGCCTGGGGAAAAATATAATCAGTTACACGGGGAGTCGAACACATGCAATGATCTGTAAGATACAAAATTAGCAGCACATCCTGGAGGACAGAGTTTAAACTGAGGGGTAAAAAAGTTAATATGGTGACGTACTGTGTATCCTTGGCTTTCCTGGGTGTTAATTTTTGCACCGTGAGACATTAGCAGGTTGATGATCTTACTGTAACCATCTCTTGCAGCCAACATCAAACAGGTAATCTGAGACCTGATGATAGAAGACAAAACAAAATAAATAAGGTGATACTTAACTTTAAGAGATGGGAAGGCAACAATTCAGGCAAGAGATAATTACCTTCTCCTTCCATTATAGAAGGAAGAAAAAAAAACTAGGGAATCCGAGGTGACACGATAGTAGTTCAAAGGAAACCATGGAAGATGAAAATACAAGTGAAAAACCTGTAGATACATTTCTTGAAATCAAACAGGAGCACAGAGGAACCACCAGAGGGCAGCACATACTACAGTATGGATCACAAACCTTTATACTGTAGATCAGGGGTAGGAAACTGGTTCTCAAGAGCCGTATTTCTAGCAGGTTTTCCACGCATCCCTGGCCCAGCACACCGAATTCAATTGAACAATTCAAAGCTTGATAAACTGCTGGATCAATTTGATTTGAATCAGGTGTGCTGGGCCAGGAATACATGGAAAATCTGCAGGAAATACGGCTCTCAAGAACTAGGGTTTTACTACTCCTGCTGTAGATTAACAAACCATTTGACTCCATATTTTTTCTAGCCTTATTTTATGCATGTTTATTACAAAGTAGTGTATTTTAAAACAAAACCCACTAAGGTTTTAAGTATTAGTATACAGGTAGAGGCTTTTCCATCAGGACATTGGGCTGCTAATAGCAGAACAGACAAAAGGCCATGGATGTAACTCCTTTAATTAAGTAGGATTAACCTTCAACACGCACTTTTTCTTCCACCTTTAGTCAGTCCTTTTTTTATTTTTGGTGCATTTTTTTATATGACACAGTATGCAGAAGGTTAAACCTAGCAACATCATGAAAATTACCAGTGCTTTGTTGAAATAGCAGATCAACAATGAGCAAGCCTTTTTTCGTCTGCATTTCAGTCTCTCGAGTCTTGGCTCTCAGGAGGAAAAATACCAGCACTGAAAGTAAACACATACGTTACATATTTACACTCTACTTCCAGGTGTTTTTTGGGCTTTGACTGTTATTTGTGCTACTATTTACAGACCCATCTTCACAAAACTCAGGTCATTTTGGTGCCACCATGAATCTTCTTGGCTTTTTTCCAGTCATAGTGCACTACTATGCTCTTTTCAGACAGAACTTTCTGCTCACCTGTAAACCTTTGGCTGCTCCTGATCAGACTTTACCAACAATTTAAGCTCTACCAATCAGGTTTGACTGAAAGTAAAATTAATTTTAGGGTCCTAAAAGAAGTCTCTAAACAGTAAATCAACATTTTTTTATTGATCTTTTTTATTACAAAATGTGACTAATAATGCCGTTACCATTGATCAGTCAATGTGAATTTACAATATACGCTCTCTGAATAAACAATACATTTTTCAGATGGATTATAAACGTCCTGGATGGGATATAAAAGCCTGGAAAACTCCCATAGATCACTTAAGTGTAACCTATCCATCACAATTAACCCCACAGTTACACACTGTCTTTTCTGAAAAAAATGACTGTATAAGCAGGTCAAGGTTCAAGCAGATGCTCAAATCTTGACCTTAACCAACACACCACTGTGCAGGCTGCAAATACAGTTTTACCACCTCAAACAAACTAAAGGCATTATAAAAATGTGTTCGTCAATAACCTTGACAATACTTTGTTTAATTACAAATTAACAAGAATACTTGAAGGAAAACATTTTGCGGTGATAAAAAAAAAAGAAGTTCTTTTTCATTTCACAAACCGACTACAAAGAGAATTGCTTTTTTATATTCCAGCAGCAAACAGTGAAAAGTGAAGCCTCAGCACGCTATAAAAAGCAGTTTTTCCCTCATTTCTTAGGGCTGGAGTCCAGTGGACTCCCATGTTAAGAATACCATCCTCACAGCAGAAAAAACATGTTTACGGCTCGGTACAAGAGGAGTAAAAGAAAATAAAAAATAAGTTACATTCAACTTAAAGAAAACTGTAAGGGAGGTAAAAAATTTTAACTCATCCATTAAATTCTTAAATTTTGGCATTTTAAGAGGTGTGCTGTTTTGATTGACAGGTATCTAATATCTGCAACAAGAAGACAAAAAAGGAAAACAACTAAAAATTAAATACTGTAGTGTTGCTCTGACAATCACTGCCACAAAGTGCAGATTTTCCTCATGATACAAGTGTTTTTTTAACAATTATTGTGGGTCAATTCTTTTATTGGTTTAAGAGAGCAATTCACATAAACTCTAATCTTCTGATATGGCGTCATTGTTTGTTTTCACCTGCAAAAGATCTGTATATAAATCACTTCTTTATCTTAACTGTGAACCAACATGACAGTAATCCTATGAGGTGGGAAAGTTTAGGGGCAATTCATCACCGTGTGCTTTTACAGAAAGCTGTGTGTGAGCATGGAAGAGAGTGACACGAGAAGGTTAAAAGGAGACATTTATCATGGCATTACATAAAACTAATGCACACTAAACTTTAATACTCCTGACAGTTATGTAGTAAACCAAACAGCAGTCATTCAATGCAAGAAAAATCTACTTTGAATAAAACACTACATTTTTGAGCGTAAACTACTGAAATATAGACACTTTAAAACAAAAACCAATTAAATGGTTTATGTTTAACCCATTAACACCTGATCTGGTCAGAAACATTCTGTTCATAAAATCTAAAACCTTTATTCGACCCTTTACAAAAAAAATCTGATTTTTTATTCTATTTATTATTACAATAGGTCAAAATTATTATAGTGTAATATTCTGTTTTCTGTTAATCACCAAGGTGCAGGAAACCAGTATTACACAGTAAACAATAAAGTTTTAAGTAAAGGTTTTGCCATAAAGTGATGCAAAATGTCTCAAACGAGATACATTAGGCCACAAAGGGTTAAAGAAAACAAAAGTAGGTTTTTTTTTTTGTCCAGAAAGGGATATAAAATAATGCCCAAACCCTTTTCTCTTTCATGTATCAAGATGTAGCAGCCATTTAACACCAGTGGTGTCATGTAGAAAGACGTGCAGATTTCATATTGACAGATTATGTACGACTTAATGTGGAAAAATATTCAGATGTACGAATCTCTTTGTTCGCTTATTCTCGCATCAGTCATTAATAAATCCCAACGGATTTGGATCTGAGCACTGCTTCAGAACCACTTTATCTCTCAATAATACATATTCAAATAATAATTACATTGCATGTTTTCACCTTTTAGCCTTAATAACTGTGAGAAACACACCAGAAATGTAAAAAAAAAAAAACATTTAATATTTAGCACAAAATTGAACTGATGTGAAGAAAATAAACGTACACTGTAATTGTTAACCTGACATTTATAGACAACAAACTACACCTAATGGTAAAAACCGATCACTTACCATGACAAATGATTCTTCAAATTGCAGATCAAACTCACTGACCACACCACACACACGTGATACATAGCCGAGGGGGTAGGCAACTCCGGTCTTATAGACACCATAGGGACACCACGACCACTTGATCCTTTGTTTTATTTATATTATTTAAAATTACGTTGTTTCATTTCATTTTATTTAGAGATAGTTAACTTTTGATGTGCTGCACTTGAGATATTCTGTTTATAAAATACGCTTTATAAATACAGTGGATTGAATAGGATACTACCACAGGGACACTGCAGCACATGTATTTCAAAGTACTGCAACTTCTCGATACTTCATGCAATTATCATCCACACTGGCCCTGCTCTAATTAATATATCTATTATATGATGTTAAAAGGCTTAACCGTATTTACCTTTTTATGAGAAATTAATAATAAATTTGCATTTAAATCAGGTAAACCATGGCTATTTTGATAAGTCTATTATTAGCTGAATAATTGCTGTGCCAATAAAACAGTCAGACTATATACGACCATGATTTGCATTGCACTGAGAAGCTGTAGCTGCTGTCGGTGGTAATACTTGGATTTAAAACTATGCAACTCATATTTCACATAAAATGCTGTCTGTGTAAATTTTAACAACAACAAATCAGCTTGGACAGAAAATGACCCCAGAAAAAGGTCATGTTTGTCAAACTGGTGTAAACCAGTTTACCACGTCAGGGCTTTAAACTAAGCTATAAAACACAGCTTCATCTTGCTTTAACAACTTCCAAGAAATAAGTTAATGTTCGATGTGAACTCAAACAAAACAAAGGCTATGAGTTGCACAGTAAGCATCTTAATAAATAATCACTTTATAACCAATCAGACACAAACTCTCCAGTGAGCAGATTTTTAAATCAATAAAAAATACTTCATTAAATTCACATGTTATAATAGCTTTCTTTCTGGCTTTTTTTTAATAACTAGAAGTACTTGAAGAGGGTCTTAGGGTCACTCACCTGATAAAAAAAAAACCCAAAAGGCCCTACAGTCCACCATATTACTAACCTACGCAAAACCTTTTACATATACTTCTAATTGTGCAGCATTTTTCTTGACAATCTGTTGAAAATAATTAATGATTCCTAATATCCTTTATACAACAATAAAACAAAGACAAGAAACTAAAGTGTGTTCAGTCAGAAATCTTTTCAAAACAAATATATGCGACAAAAAGCTCACAGACATTCTTGACTGCAGCAATCCTCCACTGAAACAAGGTACCATGTATTTAATCCTATTATTAGATATAGTTCGTTTTGGTTTTTGCATTTTTAAAACAAATTTTAAAAAATACCTCCTGCATAATTCTTTTCATTTAATGATATTTTAATGGGTTTTTGTTTTGTTTTGTTTTTTGCTGTGACTTTTTCAGAAAGAGTTTTGTTCAGTTATTAAAAATGCTGGACATAATAGTAAAAAAATAAATAAATAAATAAAAAATACATTGTAGTTTGTAATAATGCATCACTGCAGCCTAACTGCCAAACAGGCTGGCTGCTACTTCCCTCTACATTTACATTAGACTCATAAGTTCATCTACTTGTATTGTACTAGCAAGTAGGTCTGCTTGATTATGGCAAAAATGATAACCACGATTGAAATTGAGATCACGATTATTTAACACGATTATCCAATAACTTTAGTAAAATGA
>JBAMIG010000010.1:7723484-7736869 GCA_037177335.1 Kiunga ballochi | reverse complement strand
CCCCCCCCCCCCCCCCCCCCCCCCCCCCCCCCCCCCCCCCCCCCCCCACCAACACCCCCCTCTACTGCTGTCAGCATGTACGTCAGCTCATTTGAATGAGAATCGCACAGAACGACCTATACAAGTCAAAGCCAACCCTGGCATTAGTGGAAAACTGACCCATAAAACGTCACGAAGGTCAGTAATTGAGCCGAGGAGTCATGCAGAGTTCTCCTTTTCCAACAGTGATGCCGTGTCTCCCGTTAAACAGCTCAGAGGTGCTAAACAGAGGAGTTGAATCAAGGTCGTTGTGAGACTCTGAGAGTCTTCTCCTGCATATGAATAATCTCTGGATCTCACAGGAGTTTGAGCTTCTGAGCTAAAACTAATAACACAAATCAAACATGCCCACATACACACAAAGAACATGTATGTTATCTCTAAAATGTCAGGTCACTAAAGGTTTTAAATATGTTTTACTGATGGAATAGAATAAAATAGAAATGATAGCTGTATAAGTTTTGAATTGATTTTGTTTTGATATGATGCATCACATTGCATCGTATCATATCACATTACAGCGTATTTTATTTGTTAGATACTTTATTTATTGAAATGAATGGTAACTATTTCCTTTTTTCCTGCAGGCGATCGGTGAGCTGTTTGAAAAGATAAAGCAGGAGAACAAAGCAAATGGACACCTGAACGGTGACAACGGCCTCTTTTTCACAAACTTATACATCACACCCGTCCTCAAAAACATAAGCCTGCACCTAGAGGAAGGCAAGATGCTCGCAGTGGCTGGTTCTACTGGCTCAGGGAAGGTATGTCAAAGAAATGAGCTCACCCAGATGAATCATGAAAGAAGTGTTGGGATACCAACACCAATTTGGCATAAAAGTCAAGGATAATCTCTTTTCCTTCAGAGTTCGTTGCTCATGATGATCCTAGGAGAGCTGGTGCCATCTGAGGGTAAAATCAGACACAGTGGTCGTGTTTCCTACTCCTCACAGACATCCTGGATCATGCCAGGGACCATTCGGGATAACATCCTTTTTGGCCTGACTTACAACGAGTACCGCTACACTTCTATTATCAATGCCTGCCAACTAGAAGAGGTACCCGTCATTTATTCTGCTTCTCTTGTTTTGTTCATTCATGTTTAGGAAGACTAAAAAGACACTCTGTTCCCTCTTATTAAAACACAAAATAATAAATCTGACGGAACAAGCAGGTTTATCATTGTCCACTCTCAGAGTGGCGGATACCAAGTCTCTTGTCTTTTGCTGAATTGAAACTCCCCACTCAGTTGCACGTTTGGTGCCACTGCAAGCCTATTAAAAGGTTCAGGTTTCCCCACTTCACATTTACACCAATTATGCCCTACACTCACACATACACACATTTTTGCACAGTCTGTCTGTTACTCTGATAACTAACAGTCTCATAAGCCTCAGTGTTGAGTGATGGGCCCTCAGCAGAATAATGTTTCTCCTGTTGCCATGGAAATCTCACTGGGATGTAATATGAGGCTTTTAGTTTTCAGTGACAGACATTATCACATCCATGAGGCTGGAAGAACAAATCAGACATGGAAGGTGTGAGGCCTGACAGTCAGTGTCTGAAAAGTCTGTGGGACGTAAAACATGTTCTTGTTGCACAATTACGTAAATGAGGTATTTTGTTGTAGTAAACACGTTTTATGACTTTTTCTGGAAGAATTTACCAACCGGACCAACCTTTCAGAAGCTTTTTATTGACCGGCTGACATTTGTGATGTTCTTTAAAAGCTTTATTTTTAGTTAAATCAATTGTTTAAGTCACGCAAGGAGTAAGATTGAGTGAATGTTGTGTTCACGCTCCACACCGGCAGCATCGCTGTGGTTTTAACAAAATCACATCACAACAAACAAAGCCAGCATGCTGGGGGACTGGTGCATGGTGTTGTCTCCTTCAGGGCATGTTGGGAGAAAGTGATGTAGGTGTGTGAGTGAGTGTGTGAAGCTGAGTTAAAGGTGAGTGATCGGCGGGGTGATGTTAGGGGGAGGAGGGATGAAAGGGAGACTGTGGATAGGATGGTACAGGGGTAAAGGGATAGAGGTAAGGAGGTGCCTGATTGGACCACTGGGTATATGCGGGTGTGTATGTGTGTGGGTGCTTAACAAGTACAATGAGATGTGAAACGGCCCATGCCCGGTAGCTGTCTGGGGGTCCTGCTGCTCTGTGGGTATTGTGTGAGCCCTTTGTCAGTTGGGGTGGGGTAAGGGTTGCTTTTAGACTCCTGGGGCCTTGGAGTCTGCTCCATGTCTGTCTCTGACCTTTGTCCACATCATTCCCTGACCCCCTGTTTACTACATAGGCTAGACTGTTTAGCACACCAAATAGTGCACTCACTCTGTTGGCCATTTAAAAACAAAATTCACTACTTTCTCCTTGTTGCATGTCACATGACTAGCAGCTGTAATTGTGGCAACCACACATTTAAAATCCAGTCCAAATTCATATGAAAAGGATTTCTTTATATTGTATTTTGCTCATTCTCAGCATCGTTTCTATTCAATTAAAAAAGAATATAAATGATGTAGCCAGACTTTTATTTTATCTCGCTTTAATGCTGGACAAGACTCAGTAAAAAAACAAAACAAAACCAGCATGCAATTCCAGCGTCCTCTTTTAAAAAAGGAAACAAGTCTCATTTGGTCTTTTAAGAGAGGTGTTAAACATGCAGCAATAAAACCGAAACAATAGGAGCCACAAGACAAAGGTCTGACAGCCGGTATTGTTGTGGGTTGGTTGGAAATAACGTCTTCCTGTGTGTGCTAATTATTATTGTTGCGACTGACTAATCCAACAAATACTTTTTTAAAGGTTTTGTCAATATAGCCTTTAAAACTTAGCTGATCTAAGTAGCTAATATTATCAGAGTGAGGCTTAGTTTTTTTTTTATTTCTCATATACATATATTTGTTTATGGTTCTTAATAAAAGTCCAGTTTACTGTGTCCAAGAGAATGTAAACTTTACAAGGAACCATATTTTCTCCCTGATGAAAAGAGGATTTATACAAACAACAGCTACTGATTTAGAAGGAAATGATTGACAAAGCAGGCAGATAAGTAGAAACTAAGTGCAATAAAATTGAATTCTCATATTTTAACAAATGCACAAGCAAGAATGAAGCATAAGCAAACAGGAACAAAAGGCAGAGTGATCTCAGGGGAGAGGTTAGACTGCGAATGATTCAAAGACCTCAACCGGCCAGCTCCAAGGTGGATTAGTTACCTTGTCGATAAAAGAGGCATCTACCTGGAAACAAGCCTGGAATGGGCGCTAACAGCAAGCGTCTAATGGTTGAGCATTAACACTTGGTAGGGCCCAGACTAAATAAGCCACAGGTTTCCACCTCTATGTCTGTTCATCGGCATGTCGGGGATGGTTAGATTGCAGGTTGAATGGGAGTAAATAGAGGGAGACTTGGGGTCCAGTACTTGGCCATTGAAGCTTGTTAAAGGGGCTTATTTCCCTCCTCGCTGGTAAGGAAGAAGCCTGAGCCTGTTTCCAAGGAGTTGACTGGTCAGACATAGCTAGGTAGGAATGGTTGTGAGCATACTAATTGCTTTTGGCTTGTGATCTTTGTGGACAGTAGCTTCCCTTTGCCTTTTAGTGGAGATAGAAGTCCCGATGATGTCTGTGCCTATGTGCCCAACCAAAAAACATCTCGTCAGAAACTAGAAGCTAAACTCTGCTTAGGAAGAACATCCATGCTCAGAGCACCTTCTTCAGACTTATAGGACCAAGTTGAAATTGTTTAGCCCACGAATGGCTCAATGTATTTGGTGCAAATCTGATGATGACCACGACTGAAGAGACCCAACAGTGACAACTCGCAGTGGTGAGTCCGGTGTTGTGAAGACATTTATTTATCTAGACAACCTTATGGGAATATCAAAATACTGGGGAAAGATAACTTATGGTTCATTGGTGTATTATAACCATTCAGAAGAAACTCATCAAGGAAGTACTATTACACAAAGTAGAAACTAAGTACTACCTGAGAGCACAAATTGAGTCTATCAGCAGAAATAAATCATTTGAATCTGCGCATTGATTTAGCAGATTTCCCTTCCTACTTTGTGTCTTTAAATATTTTAATGTCCTAAGTCCAATATTTTGTAAAAGAAAATATTGTGGTTTCTGTCTAAAAAGCCAAACAAGGTAACTTTTACAGACAGCAGTTTCAGAGAGCTACAGCTGACTGTAATTCTTTGCCATTGTTGTCCCCTGAACCACCAGACAGACTGCTGTGGGTGGTCTAACCTCTGTAAACCCATCTTTTGCCTCCAGCCTCTTTTGTCCACCTTTTGTTCACCGTGCAACACACAGTGTTGTTGTTTTTTTAAACATGCTGTCTTACTTAACAAGCTGTTAAAAAAATCTGTTAATTTGATCCTATGCACTCCGGTGGGGAAAACGGAAGCTGCTTGTAAAAAGGTAGGAAGCTTAACTTCATCATAAACACTTTATTCTCATGTGTGGATTATTGTTTTGCTACTTTTTTTTTTATCATCAAAGTCACCCTACAGTTTGTTTGTCACATTCTTCATCATCCTGTCTGTGTAAATAAACCCAAGAGACTGCTCATTTTTTTCCATTCTGTTTTTTCTCTGTTTTGACCAAAAATGGGTTTGTTGTCTAAAGTTTCATCCTAAATAGTCATAAATTCATGAACATTAAACACCAAATTAACTAAAAAAATAAGAAGTCTTAAAAAAATATCAAATAAGACACTTTAAAGGGTTTAGACAACAGCCAGGGTAGGATGGTTCTTTTGTTTTGGGAATCTTGCAATAGTAGTCACCCACCCATCAAAAACAGACCAATATCTTTGTTAACACACAAGATTGGCTCTGCATCTAATCTCTGCACAATGAAGTGGTGGCACCATGTGATGTGGTCATGAGAATGGATTGATTTTCACAGCTATGCTGATGATATACAGCTTTACTTGGTATATGCCTGATGATGACTTAGAGCCAGATAAAGTCCTGATAAACAGATTTAAAGAGTTGAAGGCATGCATGGCAGGGAACACCTTACAGCTTAACTGGGACAAAACTGAAGTTTTAATTATCACGTTGAAGACTAATCATTTTACCAAAATTAAGTTTAAAACCTTCACACTGTGTGTGAAATCTGGATGTCCTCCTTTGCTCTTACAGTATGTCCTATGAGCTGGAATTTAATTCCTTTCACCAAAAATGTCACTAAAACAGAATTAAATTATCTTAAAAAATTGCCAGTCTGCCAATTTTCTCTATTGCCAGAATGGACTTTCGGATACATGCTTTTATTTCTTGCAGAGGATATGACTAAAATGCCCTGCTCTCTGGTCTAAAAAAGAAGTATTCTACATCTGTCTAAAATGACTCCAGAACTCAGTGGCTCTAGTCTTAATGAGGACCAGAGGGCAGGAAGAACACAATATACCAGGTTTTAAATTGCTGTATTGCCTCCCTATTTTCTATAGGATTGATTTTCATAATTATATTATTAATATAATCATATATAAATGGTCTTGGGGGCTCACAATTTATATGACTTGATTCTAAATTATGAGCCCCCATGGACCCCGAGGTCCCCTGAAGTAACTAACTAACAGTACTAAAACTGACGGTAAGGCCTCATTCCACTACAATGTCCTTGTCTCTCGAACAACCTGTCAGAGACCCTTAGGCCTGCAGAGACTGTTGATGCTTTTAATATAAGATGCAAGAGCTAGCTGCAAGCTATGTTTTTTTTTTTAACTATAGCTTTTACTTGAATCTTAGTGTTTCATTATGGGGACCCACCAAACCAGGGATCATCCTGTCTGGAGGACTGAAGGCTGTGATGAGAACCAGGCCATGATTGTAATGGTTACTGTAGTGGTGTCAATAGAGCCTTTTCGACTGTAGGAACCTTTTGCTATTCCTATAACCTTTTAAGAAGTAGACGAGTCTTTTTGCGCATTCCAACATATAGGAACAGGGTCTGCAGACCTCAGTTCTACAACTAGCCTACAACTAATAACAACAACAACACAACCATGGACAGAATTGCAGATGAATGGACTGACAAACAAATGAAAGCTCTTTTACCATTAAATGCCTGATGTTCATGTTTATGATGAACAATTAAGTGAGGTGGCCTGATTGAGCTTCATTGTTGCTCCATAGAGGTGTTTCATGCTCTCATTTTTTTCGCATGTTTTGTTTTTTTGTGCAGCGGCGCTAAGTCCATGTCACGTCACAGATGACTGCGTCTCATCCGCCCCCATCATAGTCACTGTCTCATGTGCAAATGCACAGAAAAACAGTTCCCCTGGAGAAGGACAGTTATAGAACTAAACCGCTCTTAGAACTGCGTTCCTGTAACTCATCTGTCGAAAAACACCTTTTATAGTCATGGGGGGCCTAGTTTCTGGTGTGGATGAATCCACAGAATATTAATTCCTTACTGCAGCATCAAGCCTGATATTTTGCATTTTTATTTTATTTTACTTTTTTCATTCTTCCTTTCTTCTTTTTGGCTGCACGGTGGTGCAGTTGGTTAGCATAGTGGCCTCACAGCAAGGAGGTTGCCGGTTCAAGCCTTGGTGTGGGCAAGACTCCAGCCGGGAACCTTTCTGTGTGGAGTTTGCTTGTGTTCTCCCTGTGTTAGTGTGGGTTCTCTCCGGGTACTTCGGCTTCCTCCCACAGTCCAAAGACATGCACCGTGGGGATAGGCTGATTGGAGACCCTAAATTGCCCATAGGAGTGAGTGTGAGTGTGTATGGTTGTTCGTTGTTTGTATGGTGTTGGCCCTGCAATGAACTGGCAGCCTGTCCAGGGTGTACCCCGCCTCTCGCCCATTGACAGCTGGGAAAGGCTCCAGCCCCTCCCCCCCCCCGCGACCCTGTTAGGGACAAAGCGGTAGAAAATGGATGGATGGATATTTTATTTTTTAAATAGGAGCTACAGTTCTTGTTTGGGTAGAAGAGAGGAAGGAAATCATAGCAAAATCGGGAGATTAGGGTACTTTTGCTCTGTGTGTGTATATGTGTGTGTGAAAGATCTAAAATATATTTATATATATGTGTATATATATATATAGTTATAGTTATATATATAACTGGGTTGCATTAACAGTCTTCTTTTTTTTAATGCACTTTGTAATGATTGTTGTGTGAAAAGTGCTTTATAAATTTTTTACATTTGAAGATGAATTTGGGTTTGAACGAATACTGATAAAGCATTTCCACTTGAAGAGGAGTTCAGATGCAGCTTCTACAAGTAGGCCCCAAATTGTATAAATGTAAAAAGGTTAGCATTTGATTTTCTCAACTCATACACTGCTTTCCTAAAATATTATAGCACAAATTCTCTTCAAATACCATTTGCATAGAATATTACTCTCTATAAATGATGGAGCCACTGACCAATTTGTGCTTCAGTACACACACACACAAAAATTCACCAAGAATAATTTACACTCATGCTTAATGTACTTTATGTTTTTGGTTCTTTTCCATGTTAACATTACATCACTTACAGGCCAGGGGCCCATTTATAAAGCTAGCTTAAGCACAAAACAGGCCAGAAAATGGCCTAAGTACTATGCTGCGCAAAGTTTGGGATTTACAAAAATAAATTTGAAGGAGTAAAGTGCGCACCCCTGCGCCAACATTGGACCTTGCATTTTGGAAAGAGAAACCTGGCGGCACAGCTGATTATATTTTTAGGGGACATTAAGCCAATTTTTGTCATCATTCACATTACACTTGTATCCTTTTAATCAAAACAAGGAAACATGGATTTTTGTAGAGATGCTCAAATACTGATTCCACAACTATGACCTGCAAACAGGATCTCTTTACTTGTGTCCACTTCGCCAAGAAGTACCAACTTCAGTCTATGAAAAGTTACTTTTACGTGCCCTCTCAGTTGCCACAATTTTATTGTGAAGTGCCACAGGCACTTGTTGATTCATGTAACAAAATATGAGCTGCATTGTATTGATCATGTATGGTAGAAAGTGGGTGTGTAAGGCGGGATGTGAACCAAATTCACCTGTGCAACCTTTTGGCAAGTATGTGATTTATAAAGGGAAATTGTGTGCACCTGTATGTAAGCAGAGTTTTAAAAAATCAGACTTTTACTTTGGCGGTGCAACTTTTTTGGTTTTTTGCATAAGTAAAATTTTAGTAGAGATTAGAATAACAAATTTAATCAGTAACAGGCTTTGCAATTTATTCATCTTGATTAACAACATTTGCCCATAAAGGGAACTTATGTTTTATTTAAATGGATTTGAGTAGGTGTCTAAATCTCATAATAGACACAGACATTAATATTGTAAACTAAGGCTCTATTAATATCTCTAAAAAATAATAGGACAGAGAAAATAAACTTGTCTAAGATTAATTTTAAAAGCTAAATAATAAATAAATTATAACAATTTTCACGTTACTCACCAAAAGTGTCCAACATCACCAGAAAAGTCACTAAACTTAGTGCCTTCCAAGCTAGTAGCTTTGTCAGTGTAAATGGTGTACCATGAACTTGTGCACTGACAAACATCCCACATAAATAAAATGTGTAACCTTTTTAAAGCATTTATTTGTCTGTGATTAAGTAATCGTTATTAAGCGTTAGAGTCTTATTAAAAGTCTATGAAAATATAAAAAAGCACTCCATTTCCTTGCTTTCATTGTCAACACAAGTTTTCCTGTATATTAAATTACTTTTAGTTGATGCATCAGTTCAGATTTGTGCATCTAACCATTGAGCTCAATGACCTTTGTGTTTTTTTTTTCCTAAAGGACTTTTCCTTGCTGCCTGAGAAAGACAAAACACCCCTCGTCGATGGGGGGGTAACCCTGAGTGGTGGTCAAAGGGCTCGCATCTGCTTAGCCAGGTAGCTTCTGTCACACCTGAGCATCTGTCATCACAACTCATTCATTCCATTGGATCTGTCAGCAGAGTCCATCACTGATAAGTTTAGCCTTTTCCAACCTTGAAATTTTAAAGAACAAATATTTGTGAAATATCTTTTATGGCTTAAATACATTTAAAGAGCCAAAGTACAAGTATTTATTCCCAAAGCATGGGTCACAGAGGTCCTCACACACGCTTTTTTACTTCATTATGTGCATGGCAGTTCACAAATCTCTACTTTTCATTCATATAATCTGTTTTTAAAGTCTAAGATTTAATGACAAATGTTTTCTATAGCCATCAAACAACGTTATTGCTTCCTTAAATCTCAGACTCTCATATTCCCATTTATTATTTACAGGGTTAGTGTGCTGGTATTGATTTGTGGTTACTTGCCATCACTGTAAATGTTTACTTAAAGGGCTTCATAGTATTCCCAGGGAAAACTGATTTCCTCTTCACACCATGTAAATATCCAGCATCTCCTGCTTGATAAAAACAAAGCAAAACAAACTCAAAATCTCCCTCTAGGATAAATAAGGTATTTTTATTATATATTACTAATATTTTCTTTTAAGTAATAGTTTTTCTTGTACTCTATCTGTTGTTTTTCTGCCTTTTTAAAATTTTACTTTGCCCTCTTTCCGTGTGTGCTCTATCCCCAGAGCTGTGTACAAAGATGCAGACCTTTACCTGCTTGATGCTCCCTTCACCCATCTGGACATCGCAACAGAGAAAGAGATCTTTGAAAAGTATGTATCCCAACAGAGAGCCTTTCATGTGGCCGGTGTGGGGGGTAGACGAGCTGAAGTGCGAGTTCAGGGTCAAGGCTATCTCTTGTTGTTTCAGACACAATCGCGTTGAGTGGTGAGCCAAGACGGCTTCATCACTGTGTAAACCTCTCAGGAAATTAGTTTTTTTTAAGCTTGGCTAAAGGGAATTTTCTTTTTGATGAAATGTTGACTGAGGCATTCTTTCAGACTGGAGGAACAGACACATTTAGTAAGATACTGTATCTCCCCATACTTGTAAGGGTAAATATGAACTTTGCACAAAATTTCAGGAAATGTATGTTTAGAGGATTGTTTCTTTGTTGTAACAAGGTTTCTGTGTTACAAATGTCATACTGCTGGAAAGCCAGTTCATTTCCTTTTTAAACTGTGTCACCTTTGATGAAAATGTCTTTGTGGGATGAGCTCCAGGGTTGAGCTCTCTTGCCAGTGCCAAACAACTCATACTGCCGTTGATTCTTGTTTGGTGTCATTTATTAAATCAGATCATTGAAGTAGCAATTTAGTTGGCGATTTAATAGTTTCTTAATTTAAGGTTCTTTAGCATGTGGATGAATCATTCATTGTCACATCAGCCTGTCACATCATCATTATATTTCCTAGGTAGCAAAGGTCTAAACATTGCTATTCTCAGGTGGTTTCATTGTCTTGAATAGCAGCATTGAATACATCCATCCATCCATCCATTATCTACCGCTGTGTCCCTAACGGGGGCTGGAGCCTATCCCAGCAGCCAACGGGCGAGAGGCGGGGTACACCCTGGACGGGACGCCAGTTCATCGCAGGGCTAACACACAGAGACGAACATGCACGCTCACACTCAATCCTATGGGCAATTTAGAGTCTCCAATCAGCCTATCCCCAAGGTGCATGTCTTTGGACTGTGGACTGTTTGAACCCACGCTAACACGGGGAGCATGCAAACTCCACACACAGAAAGGTTCCCGGCTGGAGTCCTGCCCACACCAAGGCTCGAACCGGCAACCTCCCCACTGTGCTAACCACTGTGCCACCGTGCAGCCAGCATTGAATCCATCTAAGGATAAAAGCTTCAATTCCGCCACATAACCAAAAATGGCACTGTTCTAATGGTATCTACTCTACCTGACCTTACACAACTCCACACGGAAACAGAACATTTCCATTAGGATTTGGCAAACTGTGTAGATATTTTTGCCATTTCTACTTTGTCGAGGTTAGTAATCCAACCTCCAACAAAGGTTTTATTATCGCCAAGTATTGTTACAACTGAGAAATCTACTAAGTGCTCATTTCCATTTTTTCCATGCTGAGTTTATGTTTAGTAGTAGGCAACTTTAGTACACTCAGTATTTCTTTTTCATACATTAGCTCATCTTATGTTTTGTATAACAGTAATGTATACATTTTCTATATTACCACAGATGTATCTTAAAACTGATGGCCTCCAAGACCCGTGTTGTGGTTACCAGCAAGTTGGAGCATCTGAAGCGAGCAGACAAAATTCTCCTGCTGCACAATGGCGACTGCTACTTCCATGGCACATTTTCAGAGCTTCAAGCACAACGCCCAGATTTCAGCTCCCTTCTCCTGGGCCTTGGATCTTATGACAACATTAACGCAGAGAGACGTAACTCTGTTCTTACAGAAACCCTGCGCAGAGTCTCTGTTGATGAAACTGCCGGTTTCCGAGGCTCTGAGCAAATTCGCCAGTCTTTCCGCCATGTACTTCCTCAAAGCCATGCCGTCAGCGATGGTTACCCTGAAAAACGCAAGCAATCACTGATCCTTAACCCTTTAACAGCTGCTCGTAAGTTCTCATTCATTGGGAGTTCCCAGCAGACACCGGCATACCAGGCCACAACTTTAGAAGATGGAGTTCATGATCTTTCAGAGAGAAGGTTCTCTGTCGTACCAGAGGATGATCAAGTAGAAGAGTCACTCCCAAGGAGTACCCTGTACCACCCTGGGTTGCAGCACCTGAGCGGGCAGCGGCGTCAATCTGTTTTGGCTTTCATCACTAATGCTCAGGGCCAAGAGCGCAGAGAGCAGATGCAGTCATCCTTCAGGAAAAAGCTCTCTATCACACCGCAGTGTAACCTGGCATCTGAGGTGGACATTTATGCCAGACGTCTGTCCAAAGACAGTGTTTTTGACATTAGTGAGGACGTGGAAGAAGAAGACATGGAGGTAAGACTCCTGAAAACATCATTTTACAACCTAAATATTCACAGGATGCTAAAAGAAAATAATAAAAATATTATATTATAAAAATATTGTCCACTTTATTAGGTCCATCTTCATTGTTCTGGGTTGGATCAGAACTGTCATAAAATCTTGGTGGCAAAGATTTAACAAGATGTGAGAAACATGTTTAGAGATTTCTCTCCTGACTGACATTAATTTTAACACAGTTGTTGCAGATTTGTTGACTGCATATCCATGACGAGAATCTTCTGTTTCATCCATATCCCAAATCTGCTCTCTTAGATTGAGATCTGGTGACTGGTGACCGCTGGAGTACAGTGAACTCATTGTCACGTTGAAGAAGTGACTAGAGGTTATGTGAGCTTTGTAACATGGTGCTGGTATTTTCAATCAGAAGATGCTACAATGTGGTCATGAAAGGGACGGATATGATTGGCAGCAATACTCAAATGGACTTTGGTAGTTAAACCATGCCATGCTAGAATGAAGAGGCCCAAAGTTTGCCAAAAAATCTCCCTGCGTAGTTTCACTATCAGTAACCTGAACTGTTGATACGAGGCAGGATGGATTTATGCTTTCATGTTGTTTCCACCACGTTTGGGCATTTTGATCATATCTATGAGTCTACTGTTCTTCAATAATATGCCTGACCGTGTCCACATCCATGGCCCTCCTAAAATTTAAGTTTGTGTTTGTGTTTGCAATGTTAAAGAAACTTAGACATGTCAGCTGCTGGTTCTCAGTCTAGCATTGTTACTAAGTGATCGGGGATGTTTATTAGTTGGTCATCAGCCTCCTTTTCTTGAAGAACAAAGCATGACTTGAGTTTATTATAAGACTGATGCAGTTCTTTGTGCTACATCCATCCATCCATCCATTATCTACCGCTTTGTCCCTTACGGAGTCGCGGGGGGGCTGGAGCCTATCCCAGCAGTCAACGGGTGAGAGACGGGGTACACCCTGGACGGGACGCCAGTCTGTCGCAGTCTTTGTGCTACACCAATTGCTAATTTTGATTACAAATAAAAGCAAAAAAAAAGCATAACTAAACGCAACGTATTGCATATTAATGCAAATCAAATAAAACCAGAATTAATTTCTCATATGAACAACAATGAAATGAAAGCGACAAACCAGTACAAATAAAACAAGTTATCTGTAACATGCTGGTTGCTTCACACAGGCTGGTCATCAACCTCCTGGTAACAAACAAAATAAATAAATAAATTAGAATAAAATTTACAATCGCAGGGTTAAGATAACAAAATATTCATAAAAAAAGACAAATATATCCAACAACCCAATATTATGTTCACAGGTACCCTCCAACTGCAAAAACACAATAAATAAATAAAGAGAACAAATCACACAAAAGCTTTAAGAGTGGGAAGAAGTACAAAGGGGGTGGGGGGGGGGGGGGGGGGGGGGGGGGGGGGGGGGGGGGGGGGGGGGGGGGGGGGGGGGGGGGGGGGGGG
>JBAMIG010000010.1:7675701-7694666 GCA_037177335.1 Kiunga ballochi | reverse complement strand
TCTTCCACACGGGGAACGACCACGGCGTTCCAGAGACGAGCCAGCCACCTGTGAACACACACACACACACACACACATATACACATTAACTTAATGGTTTACCTTTTAACTCATTCCTGTAACCTGATTATGATGAACTGTTTCTGTTTCTCAAAAATCTGCAACCTTATGACAAAAGAAAAAACAAGCAGACCTGGCAACCCTGTCACTAAAAGTCTGTGTTGTGAAGTAGAAGTATGTGTTGCAAGATGCTGCAAAGATTACTTTTAGACATAATGGTGCAGTTAAGTTACATACCGATGATTTAAATGATTGGACCACCTCTATTTCTTACAGGGCAGCACGGCGGAACAGCGGTTAGCACTGCAGCCTCACAGCTAGAAAGTAGCTTGTTTGAACCTTGGATCAGATTGTGGAGTTTGCACATTCTCCTCATGTTAGTCTGAATGTTCTCTACTGGCCCGCTGGCTTCCTCCCAGTTGAGTCCAGAAACATTCCTGTTAGGTTTGATTGATCATTTTAAATTGTCCTTACATTTACTCAAATGTTCATCTTTTTGTGATCAACAGGGGACATTTCCAGGGTGTACCTCTTTCACCCAATTATTGCTGGGATAGACTCCAGCTACCTGCGTTTTGAATTGGAATAAGTGGTGCAGATAAGGGATGGATGGGTTTTTTACAATTTAAAACTTTAAAACTATGTGTTTCTGCTGACTTTCATTATGTACATTCATTGTTTGTTGTTGCCCTGCAGTCATCTGAGAAAGCATTCATCTATGCTATTTTCATCTGGAGCATCTGGACAACTACGTTTTGCTGTCTGGCTCCCTGTCTACACGGGCAGCTGGACATTAACACACTGGCTGTTTTGAATCTGCACTATTATTTAAGGGACGGCTGTAGTTTAGGTTAAAGAGCATCTGTGATTGGAAAGTTGTGAGATTGATACCAGTGTCTTTGGGTAAGACAGAGTCCTAAAGTGTCCCCTAATGTGCTTATTATGGTGCAAGAGTGTGTGTTCATATCCTGTGTAGAGTAAAGTTATTTGAGTGTTCAATATGAATAGAAAAGCTCTGTATAAGTAAAAGTCCACTTAGCAGGGCGAGAATCAGCAGTGACAGCAAAAAATCAGATAGGAGTTGAGATCAGATGGACTTTTACTGGCTGAAGAGAGCTCAGAGAAGATCCAGGATGAATTGGGGATGAGTCAGTTTTCATAACACATCACAACTCACTAAATGTGGTTGTTATAAATACTTTTATGAAAGAAGAAATTCAAATGAGAAATAAGAGCTACCAAATTGAAATACCTATCACTCTGACAACATAAATCACTTACAAGTGATTCAAACAATAGGTAAAAGCAGATAACGGGCCTATGTCGAAAACACAGAAATGGCAGTAATAGTTAGCTGGAAAAACTTCTCACACAAAAATAGGTGGTTCAACGTTAAATATAAAACTAAGCGTCAACCTTGTGAGATTATCCAGCCAATCAGAGAAGCTACAGATATAATTGCTGACCTCACTCCTTTGAAACAAGACAAGTTTTAATGTGCACAATGGCAGTGGAATAAAAAACAAACCAGTTTCACATAAGTGATTTGAACAACAGTACAGCAAATGTTTAAATCGGAATTTGCTAGAAAAGCTTGTTTTTCTGCTAAAATTGCATATGATGCCAGCGGGAAGGGTTGGCATGAAAGCTAGCACGTTAGCATTGAGTAAAACCAAGTAACTACATTTTTATTTATACAAAGATACATGAACACACACACCTGACAATGGCCTGTGTGTTGTTTAAGATCACAGGGCAGGACAGGAAGAGCTGCGGGCCCAGCAGAGCCTCATGGGTTCCCAGTCGGGACAGACAGGCATTAAGCTGCTGCCAGACCTGGCTCACCCATGACACCGATTGTTCCATAATGCCATCTGGTGTCCAAACTCCAGTCCCCATCTGTAAGAAAAGCAAAGAAAAAACATTTTCTCAACTGAAAAAAAGTAAAAGTGATGAGAAAACTATCCATTTCAAGACCCTTGTGTGCACATACAAACATGCAGGTACCTGTGGTTTGGATAGAAAACCTGTGGTTTAAACCTCTGACTGACCTTGTGGACCAGCTTCCTGCGCAGGTGCCGACCCAGCAGACCATGCAACGGCTCCTGGTCCCAACGCAGAGTCACCCAGCGGAAATGCTGCTGTAGGCGGAGCTCTGATCCCTGTAGGCGGGGCCTCGACAATGTAGCAATCAGGAAGTTGTCCTCCCGAAAGTGGTGGGGACCTGAAAGTTGAATAAAACCAAAGAGGTGAATTTTCTTATTATTCTCTCACTGAGATGGTTGTTTTCTGTAACACACAGATTTCCTCCTAAACTCTACTGTTATAAGTGTAGAGTGGCTCCTATCTTACCAGTGCTCAGGACCAGTGGTGAGGCAGAGCTCCTGTTGTCCAGACTGTGGCAGAGGTCTCCTAGCAAGCCAGTTAGGGACGAAGCCTTTTCCAATCCCTCCAACAGCACAACCACACAACGTCCAGCTGGTACCCCAAACCCTGACCCTGCTACTGGCACCAGGAAGCCTGGGAAGCCAGGAAAGAAGGGAAAAAATATGTCATCTAAAGGAGAAATTTTAAGCTAATGTTGCCACAAAAGGCTAAACTGCTAAGTTTGATGCAAGCTTATTTTTCATATTGTGTCGACAGATTCCCGTCATTGAGCTAAGTCAGGAGTGTTGGCAGACGTAAAGACTGAAAGAAAGGGGTCATTCCCAACTTCACATGTCAGTCTCTCTTTAAATGACGTCAACGGTCTGATTGTGTTTGAATTAATGCTGTTGGCACTTCTGAAAGATGGGGCATTCGCAGAAGAATAGAGAAAGGATGACATTTGGAGTATAAACGGAGCTGGAAAGAGCTAGAGAAATATGAAATGTTTGCAGCAATATTACATGTGTGTTTGCAATTCAAATGAATCTTATAAAATAAATGTAGCACCTAATGATGTGTTCATCAGCCTTCAGAGCAGAGGGGGAGAGATTTCTCACATCAGCCTACTCTATAAATATGTAACTTAGTTAAAGGAGAACATTGCAACAAAAGAGGATGTAAATAACAAACAACAAGGCAATGAAGATAGTTCAGCTGGAATATTATTATCCCCTAAATAAACTCAATTAGCATTTAAAAATGACATTTATCCCTACACTCAGCTCCAAACAGTAGTTTGCATCTGCATAAGGGAGAAAAATGTGCACAACCCAATAAAAACATATATATGAGGCAACCATCTTAATACACAGACAAGTAATTAGTAAACAGTATACATGACTGTTAGTTAATAAGAACATATTTTGATAGGAGTAAAAATAGAAGCAGGAATAAGAGCATTTTTGAGGAACCACTACATTGCTGGTTACCATTACTATGCCAATTAAGTACACAATGTAGAATACTACCTCTAGAAGGTTTGGTGTAAAATCAACTGATGTTTAATACAGTACAACATCTGATAGAATAAAAACAACAAAAACAAAAAAGCTGATAAAAAGAAAAGAAGCAAAAGAAGAAGTATTGCTGTGACACTAATATTTGCACATTTTAGAATCAGTGTAGGGGAAATAATTTCTGTTCCTTTGTCACAATGGTGAGGGTAGAGGAGCTATCAGAGGACATAAGAAGTGTTGTTATTAGCAACCACAAGACACTCAAAGGATAACTGGCGATGCATGCATGGAGGTGACAATGTGGTTTGAAGAGAAAATTAAATGAGACTCCCTCAAAACCAAAACTCATAAACGTGTAAAGACCTGCAAGCTGACCTGGAACAACCTGAAGTAACGGCTTCAATACATAAAATGCACTTTAAATCATTCAGTACTACAAGGAACAAGAAAAAGAGTACAAGAAGGAATGCATGGTCTTTGCAGCAACCTAGACAGGCAACAGTCTCAGTCCTTTGGGGAAAATAGCCCAAAATTTCTAACAATTTAGTTACAGAAGAGGAAGTGAAGCTCATAGGAAAGAGAGCATTCGTTTGCACCATTGAGCTTAGTGTAGGATCTATGATGTGGCTTTGCTGCATCTTCTACGGTAGGCCCTGACAAGTATCATAAGGTTCATTAAATCAAAAGGTTTCCCAGGAAATAGAGACTTAAAAAACACCTCCAAATGCAATCAGGAAACATTCCCAGTGCTATCACTACACTTAGGCATCCTGACCCTGAAAAAGTTCATTTTCACCTTTTTTTCCAAACTTTACTAAAGCATGTTATTGTACTGCACAACACCAAATACCAGCAACTGGATATCAACACGCTGGCTGTGTTGAACACACATTCTGGCTGATTTAGCAAAAAAAATAAAGTAAAAACCCAACAGGAAGTAGGGAAAAAAAATAGAAAGAGACAGAACAAGAGGTAAGACTGACTGACTTTTACTGACTGGAGAAAGTTCAGAGAAGAAACAGGATGCAAGATGGATTTTGAATTAGCAATCAAGAGACGCCTCGCAGGCAAGTCTTCATCTCTACTAGTTTTTTAATCCTTAAGTTTTTTTATTATATCATTGTAAAAAGAATAACAGAAACTTGCAAGACCTTGAACAGCTTGCAAAACGTATTCTGACTTTTCCATTTAATTTCCTTCTACAAATATTGTACTGGTTACACATCATGTGAAAGGATGCTAATAATGTTTATAATTTTATGTGTTTTTATTTAGAAACCGCTCTTAATTTCTGTGTGATCGATCTTTTGTTTCAGCTATAAACACTGGTTTTGATGATGCACATAAACAATAAGCATGTGTTTCTTACCACAGCTGATGAAAGTCTCCAGCAACTGCTCTTTGCTCAGGCTCTCCTCCACCTCCACCCTCACTACGTCACAGCTGGTCCCTCCCGCCTCCTGCTTGCACTGAGGAAGCCAGAGGAAGAGAAAAAAGCAGGAGAGGTGGGGAGAGATGAGTGAAGAGGCAAAAACGAGGAAAGATGGGAGCACGTTGTCATGGAAACAAAGGAAATGTATTACTATGAACCTAGGGAAATGGAGCAAGATGAGAATTTGAATGAACACAAAGGGCTTTTCCAGGAACATTCTTACTATTAAGAGTACAGTAAGGACGAAGCTACGGACATTTACCCTGTGTCACTCCCTACGCTGAGTAGTACGCACACAACAAAACGCAACAGAAGAGTGAGTGTATCATTTCATAGCTCCACATCGTCTGTTCTCGCTTCGGATTTCTGAATTTCTGGAAGAAACCCCGTTTGCTGCCATTGCCATGGAAATGTAACACCATCAACACTGCAGGGGTGCAGGAACAGTAACACAAACTGTGACGATGAAAATGTCATCATCATCATCATCATCATCATCCTCACTCCCCTGCAGCTGTTGTCAGTAAAATTCCTGACCTGCAGATGCACCAGAGCTTAGCGAGGTGCTACGAGACGTCACACAACCGTTTGCATGTCATTTCTGTTCCGTTGCATCACCCAGTGCAACAAAGAAACAGTCCTTATCTTTCAAAAGGAGTAACGTAGCAGCTTTTCTACAATTTCCAGTGCCAGAACTCTCTTTACTTTGAGTTCTGGCACTATCTCAAGCTTCAACATGAATCCCCAGGGAGAGGTTTTCAAATTGGGATGTTTTGCTCTGGTGAGCTTTCTGTTTTGGCGTCTGAGCGCAGGTGGACATACCTTGATGCAGTGGGCAACCAGATTGGCAATGTACTCCAGACAGCTGCCCTCCAGCCCGTGAAAGATTAGATTGCCGTACTGCTCCACCTACACACAGAAAGAGAAACCGATGACGCAAAGAGGACACGATGAACTGAAGCAAAGTGTGTATCGTGAGAATAAGCCTCCATCTAACCCACCAGGTCTATGCATGTATAGTTCTTCCTACAAAATCCTCAACCTGACTGCATTTCCATTTACTGACAGTTAAATACTCTTTGTGGATGAACCAGCTTTGTAAATCAGTAGATGTTTCCTTACAGAATGATCAGCAGGAGGCAGTGCTAGAACAGATCTCTTTCTGTTCTCTTTCATCTGTCCATCATCTCCATCTCTAATTTTCTTGTATTGAAGACTCTCCTTTCCCTTCCTGACTTTTCCAACATAATCCCCCGTGCCCCAAAATCCATTAGTTCCCTGTGTGCATTTGCATTAAAGTACCCATGTATGTGTTTGTGTGTGCACTTGCCAGGCGGACACAGTTGTGCAGCAGCGGCAGGGGGAAGAGGGATTCCACGGCCGTCTCATCGAGACACAATTCAGACAGACCTGTCAAAAACACACACATATATACAAATCCTTAAATCCTCTCTGGTTTATACAATGCAGTGTGAGATTTCAGCTCAATCTGCTTCTTTTGGTGAGACTGTCCTGAAACCTTGTCACTTTCCAGCTGAGGAGCTATAATAAATACAGTCACACTGCAGTTCCCTGATAAGCAGAAATCCTTCTACATGGATTTTTAAAGCTTTGCCATACTATTATCATGCAGTTAAACTCCTAATTCCCTTGTAAACTGGGAAAAAGTGGCCTGAATCTAGTTTTTCTTTCAACAAAACTAATATACCTTATCTTGTTTAGTCAGTAAAAAGGGCGACACTGTGAGGCAGCTCATATCCGTTAAAACATTAATTGTTTTCCATTTAAAAAACCAAAGCACCGACGCATCTATTCGCCCACACTCGCTCTGCAGACAAGCAGTAATTATGTTGTATTTGCTGAATAATGTTCAGGAAAAAATGTTGAGTATGATGAAGACACTTCAGGGACTGAGTGTTTGGATTTTATGGCATCAGCAGAGACAGCTTCAAGAGGAGAATTACAGCATTACGTAACATTAGCTTTTTTCTTTTTTCTTTTACTGGATGTATATGTGTCTCACTGGCTGTGAATAATACTGAAATGCAGAATGTTTCCTGCCTTCAGTGCAAAGACAGGGGCTGATTAGACACCCACATAACACACACATACACCCCGACGGTGGAGAGGAGGTGGAAGACTCAGCTGCTGCTCGTTCTGATTTTCATGGTGACAAATGTTCCCTTGTTATTTTCCTGACTCACTGTGATGAGAAATGGAGAAAAAAAGAAATCCAAAGAACAGAAACAGCAGACAGTGAGAAGGATAGGGGCAGCAGTAGCTGAAAGTTAGGAGTTCGATTCCAGGCTTCCCCTGACTACATGCTGTCCTTGGGCAAGACACTGAACCCCAACTAGCCCCCTGATGTGCCTATCGGGGTATGAGTGTGTGCGTGAATGGGTGGATGTGGTGAGTGGTCGCTAAGACTGGAAAAGCGCTATATAAGTATTTATACCATTTTACCAACATCTGTGAGGTGAGACTTTCGGCTGCTCCATGCTCTGCTGCTGTGACATATCTTTGTTATGGAAAAACTATCAAATATTATTTATAATAATAATAATGAAATAACACAATTAATTATTATAATAATAAAATAACACAAATAATAATAATAATAATAATAATAATAATAATGAAATAACACAATTAATAATAATAAAAATAATAACAATAATATCTCGCCTGTTGGCTGCTGGGATAGGCTCCAGTAGTATGCTAATGTAGATTTCCAAAAGCAGATAAATAATAATGTCTAAAAATCTAATAAAAACTATTTGGAAGTCAAAGCTACCTCGATGCTTTTCCTGTGTTTTCTGGTTGACAAAGGATGTTCAAAACCATTTTTATGGTGTAGCTTACAGAAAGAAGTCGCTCAGGGTTTCCTTCTCCCAGAGAAACCCAGACGTATGCTCATTGTTTACATTTATTATTATTTACATTCGTTAACAGAGCAGAGAAGATGGATTTTATTTACTTTTTAAAAATTTTACTTTATGATGGCCTCAAAAGACTAAAAAGGAGCGTACAAGTTGTTTACAAGCTTGTAGAGCGGTGAAAGTAACACATGATGACATGATAAAGTGTTTGTAGCGATCGTGACATCCTGTTTGGTGCTGATAGTTTGTTGAAGAGCTGCACAAGAATTCAACACTTTCGGCACTGGACTTTTTAAAGTGTTTCATCCATACTGCTGTGTAAATGATAAAATATGCTAAGTATGAATTAAAGGTAATGATGGCAGTAAAATAATGGTAAATTTGCATTGTGGCTTCACAGGTTGACAGCTGCATTAAAGTCCATAACTTTTCCACATGGCTTGCTTCTGGTAGGTTATTGTTGTGGATGGATGCTACATAAATTAATGCTACATAACAGAAACACCACTTTCCCTGCCACTAGATGACTTATCATCAGCCTCATGAGGCAAACGTTTCCCTCCAGAACCAGATGGCTGGTAGCTGAGAAAGTTTTGCATCAAGAGTAAAAGAGAGTTTCAATTTGTTGTGTCTTCCTCATCTGCTCCCTTTGACAACTTTCACATGTGACTTCCTCAAACTTTGAATAAACCTCCTGCCTCGCCTTCCTCATCCACCAACAGTGTGACACTGAAGATCCACTTGTTTTCCATCTCGGGGTGGAAAGTGTTAACAGGTCTAAGCTCTCTTTGTGGCCAGGTGCTTGTTTCAATGTGGTGACTTTGGCAGTTAAGAGATAAAGAAACACTAAAATCATATTAAATACATCTTCACTCATTCACTGTTCACCGATTATTTTCAGTCAGACCATAATGTTTTTGCAAAACATCATAGATCTGAATGGCATCAGACTGCAGGATCCTGGTGTGTCTTTAATGTAACAGTTTGCTTTTTTTTTTTTTTGCCTGAAGGGAACCGACTTTTGCCAGTCTAATTCTAGGTCTGTATTTCTGATTATTATGCTTGTATAAAATGTTTCAACAGTTAGTCTCCAACATAAAAATCTGCTTTCAGAGGGCTTTAAGCTTGAGGTTCATTTATATTTATATCTTGTGCATCATACAAGACCACCAGGGAGGCTTCTGCACATATAAAAAGCCTGAATAAGTAATAAAGAATAAGAAGCCAAGTAAAATGTTTTGTGGCAGCTCAGCAGTAATCAGAGCAAACTATAGTACCTGCAGAAGAACTACAGTGTATGCATCTCACCTTTCTACAGCAGAATGTCTCTTTTCAATTGAAAATCCAACTTTTTCATACATTTTTATACAGTGTAGACTGACCTAAGAAGCAAAGCTTTTCTGTGTTGCATGTCTCAATAATTATATTGATCATGATTTAGATGGAATTTAGACTGCTTAATATGTGATTAAAGCAATTCTCTGGGAAACATGTCATGGCCAGAGTTTTCCCTCATGTGGTGCTGCTCAGTGGGTACATCAGTGTCGACACTGCGAATGCATCCAAAACAGATTTGTAGGACCCTTTCATCTACCATATGGCATGAGTTAGCAGTGACGGCAGCTCTGATTCAGTATTATTGTTGGCTCACTAACACTGAACTCAAATAGAATTGAGTTGCCAGGTTTGTACCTTTGAGGCGGATGGTGATGCGCTGGCTGAGAGGCTTCCTGACCAGGTCCCAGGGGGATAGATGCAGCTCTTGACCAGGTAACCACTCAGTATCTCCTGGAAAGTAAGACACACACAGAGATGTGTTGAGATGGAAACACGACAAAAGAAAAGCCATCGCTATCAGCTTTGTGGCAAAGTAGCTCAAGAGATTTAGATATGAAAACAGTATAAAGTTAATCACACAAAGAGCAAATCCAGGTTAATAGACGTTTGCATCATTCTGAGGAAAACTCAAAACCATTTTAATTGCAAAGGGTTTTTTTTATATAAGTACCAAGCAGAGTCTGAAATGTTTGAGATATTTTCCATGATTAAAAACCTGTAAAAAGTACTTCTTGTTGGTGCTGTTTTTAAGGGGTTCTTAGTGCAAACTGATGTAAACAAATATAAGTTTTAAATCTAGAAAATCAAAGAGTTTTAGATAATGTTTCACTTAATTTCTCACATCGGAAAAACAAACCAAATCTAAAAGCTTCAGTCTACGCTTACGTACACAAGGCGGAAAAAAAGGAGTGTAGGGTTTTTATGATACTATTATGCTGATATGAACTTTATGCTAAACATTTTCATTACCAGCATCACTTGCTGAAGACACCAAAACTCTGAGGTTTCACTTCGGCTACTGAGGAGCTAAAGTTTAGACACAGACATGACATTCATGCAATGTAAATGTAGAATTCGCCCATGGGCTTATTTTATCTTAGAATTATGACTCATCACATTGTGTCAAATGTTCCCAGAGATACATATAAATAAAAAGTTAAACATAGCCTGTCTTTGCATCTACACATTACATTACCTCTGCAAGGAAACCTTGAAGCACATTTTGGACACAAACATAGCTTTGTAAAAAACAGACAGATGAGTCTGTATTATAGTTATTTTTGGGGAAAAAAAGAAAAAGCTGTATTTTTATAGAGATGTCCAAATGATCCTAAATTTCCTTTGGGATGAACATAGTATCTGTCTATCTCTGTAAGTGGGAAAATCAATTAAGCAATTTTAGGGGGGATTTGTTTTGGTATTTATAACATGAGTGACTCTAAGATATATGTATCGATGCCCCAAATGCAGATGCATAGGCGTGCGCAGTAAGGTCTTGAGTATTTGGGGCTTACTGGTTAGTACTAGCCTACTGTCATGTCTCCAAAAATACATAATGCTTCATGAAGAAGCCAAACAAACAGTTGAATTTTGTATTTCCCCTTTTAAAACTCTCTAACTTTCAGGAATTTAATACCCCATGTCTACAAACCTGCAGCTTATTGCAAAAAATATCTTCCATTAATTTCTGGAATTGCTGGCATCCTTACAGCTTTGACTAACGTTCCAAAAACAGATAAATATGAAGACATCAAACCAGAAATAAACATCCAATCCACTCAGCTTCCCTGACCGTGTACTTCTAATTTGATCTTTCTTTCTAAATGGGTACATTTGGACTAAATAATCACAGAGAAGTACCCATTCATACCAATACCAAATCCAAACATGGTAAAAGATGAACACATAGATTAGTCAGTCTAATATAAATAAGATTGAGAAATACATGGGACATACTGACACACCAAAAAACGTTTCCATGTCTGCAGTTTGATCCCCGCTGATTCACAACAGAATGCAGACATCTTCTACAAAAAGCCCTTCTCTCAACCCACTTCATGCATTATGCATCGTTTCTCAGCTTTCATTCGTCATATCGAAACACACACAAGCACACCAACTTCCTTTTTAATACAGCTTGGAGGACAGAAAACGGAAGCTGAGCAGCAGGGTGATGTAATGGGAGACACAGCAACAGTGCTCGTCACTTCAAGCACAAGAGATTCATTTATTTTTTTCATTTCCTGGTTTGGGATGAAGACAGAGCTGCACTCAAACACATCCTCGTGTAACACTACACCAATGCAGCTTTCAGCTGAAGACTGACTCAAACGCACTGGTAACATGATACCAGACCCAAGAAGAACAGAAACACAGTAGCAACATATATACTCCTCACATCTTCTGAAAGATTAATTATTCATCAGAGAAGATCCACGAAGCTGTGAAGTCTTAAAGCTGACATCATGTTAGTGATTACATATGCTTCAGCTAATCAGCTGAGATTCCAGTCAGTCTGCAGGAAAAACATTCAGTTCTACAAAACCTTCATCCAGCATGCAGGACCAAGAGGACCAAAGCGGCTTTTGTCACCATGGCGATTAAACTCCCATCCATCCAAATCAACATCCGGTTACCTCAAATTGTTTATTCAGCTCTCTGCAACTGTTTTGATTATTCTTTTTCCTCACTGTATGTGACTTTATTATGTATAGTTCCCCCACCAGGATAAACAAAATGTTTTGAAATCCCCGAACTGATGATGGACTGGCGACCTATTGAGTGTACCTTGCACCTCGTCTAATGATTGCTGGGATAAACTCCAGCTACCGCAACCCTTCATTGGAATAAGCGGTGCAGATAATGGATAGATGGATGAACCTAATATCCATCTTAATTCCACATATGTGTTTTGCTGCAGCTTGCTGAGCTGATGTCACATGAAGCGTCTGCAAGTATCTCTCTGTTTAGACAAGATAGATGGAAACTCAAAGCCAGCATTTGGAGTTCAGTGAATATCAATTTAAGTGAGAATTATCCTAAACAAGTTGCAAAACCCTCATGCAAAATGGATTATTGAGAGTAGAAGCCCTCCAAACCATCCTGTCAATGCTTGTTCCAGTGTTGTGAGAGCATCGGTGTGAAGTGTACGATGCTGCCACTGCCCCTACAGACTAACACATGGGTATCTCACCACCACGGGTGTGATCAAGTGGAATATATGAGAAACAGATTCAATGTAAAGTGCTTTGGTTGCCTTGTCAAGTTGTTTTAGTAAAATCAAATTCACTATTGCGGATTTCAGTGTAAATCAGAGGTGCTTCTAAGATCTACCAACCTGCAATGTTTCGATCCACCCCTTACCCATCACTCTGCAGAGTAATTATTGAATTGAGATGAATTATCTTTCTATAATGTATTTTTTCTTAAAGAAACACTGAAAAAAAGCATTTACCGAACAGTTTGGAAGGTTTGATACCTGAAAAAAGGACTTGAGATGAGTGTTTCACCACCTTTGTTTTTTATGTCTGTCACTTCTTCCCATCTAAATCCTGGAATATTTTTGTCACATTTCAGGAAATCTTATTTTATCACTTTATTTCTGTTCATCATAATCTCCATCTTTTAAAGTTGAGTGTGTGTTTTCTTATTCTAAGATTGATCAGTTTTATAGTGTAAATGGTAAATGGACTCATACTTATATAGCGCTTTTCCAGTCTTATCGACCACTCAAAGCGCTTTACACTATATAGTCACATCCACCCATTCACACTCACACCCCGATAGGCACATCGGGGGGGGCTAGTTGGGGTTCAGTGTCTTGCCCAGCCTGTAGTCAGGGGAAGCCTGGAATGACCTCCCAAACCTCCAGTTGAAAAGACAAGCTGTAGCATCATTATTATCATCAGGAACTTGTGTTTCTCTCACTCAGCAGGTTAATAACAGAAAAAAGGTGCTTATTGGTCAGTCAATGAGCCGTTCCTTGTCCAGTTGAGGCAGGTAATAGTCCTTCCTGGTTTTGATGATTGTTTTCCTTTCCGCTGTCTCCTCATGTAGCTCAGGACGGAAGATTAAATTAAAGAGATAATTTCAGGCAATCAGTAGATTTCCTTTGGTAAATATTTTATTAAAATGCTTTATATGAACACAGTTATTATAAAGGGAAATAAAGTGGATTATTTAGCAGATTTATTTTGTATTAGTTGTAACTGGACTTTAATGACTCAAATTTTTTGTCTATAAAAACGTTTTTAAATGACTTCATAATTAAACTAAAGACGAATTGAAGTAAATGAGATGTTTTATGAAATCAGTCTGTGTGTGTAGGTTAGATGATCTGTTTGGTGGGAAACAATCAGACAACGGCAGCAAGCATAAACACTGCATTGATACTTGTGCGTAATGTTTCACAGAGGACTGTTTCACTACATCAAGAATAGTAAAAAAAAAATAGGAGGAAACAAGTTCATGATTAAAAAACTCCTTCTATCTTCCTCTCTGTGGTCATCACAATTAACTGTAAAGGATGGATGCGTGAGTTAGTTAACTTCTGTGCATCAACATGCACAAAGCACTTTGTATTGATGGTGACATGTGGGTGTGTAGAGGACAGGATGTGTACCTGATCCATCAGTGTGCGTGTCCATATGGACTGTGATTTACAAAGGGAATTTGACCTTGGGAGAATGAATTTCCTTATTACTTACTTTTAATTTGGACTCAATGTTCATCTCCTTGCAGCAGCTATGTCGTCATGGTTTAATATCCAACTGGGCTGGTTACCTTTACAGCCTCCATGGTTGTAATTTAGCTTCATTATACAAAAATACACTGCAGGACATTTATATTCAGACTGTTAAATTTATTAACCTGTTGTTAAGTGAGAGGAACAGTACAAAGAAGTAGTGTACCTTTTTGTAATTGCACTGAGGTGCATTTAGCCGCTGTTACTGATTTGTCCCAGAGAGAGAAATAAGAGCAGCAGCTTATACATTATCATAATGACAACACAGACACGTCACAGCCTGCCTATCACAGAGGTCACAGCTTTGCAGAGGATCACAAAAAGGGGAGGAAATAAAGAAAAGACATGAAGAGATGTGAGAGTAGTGAAAAATACAGGAACATCCCAAAAAGATGAAGAAAAATAGTTCATTTCCTCACCAATAAGGACAGAGGAGATACTGGCAGGACTGAGGCCTAATGGGTGTTGCTGCACCTCCTCTTTGGTTGCCTGAGATTCTCCGCAGATGATCTGGAGGTGGGAGGTGAAGGTGTGGCCGAGGGCAACGCTCAGCTGGGTCCAGCGTGTCGACTGGTCAACCGTCACTCTGCCCAGCACTATCTGGCTACTGGAGAGGCCCTTCACCTCCTCTTCCTCCAGCGCCTCCATCGGACACATGGATCCTTTTCCTCCATTTGAGCACTGAAGACACACCAGGACCCGGTAAGAATCTGTGGAGGGGAAAGAGGGAGGTGTTATCATCAACACTGAGCAAATTCATATGGGAATAAGATCCTGAAAAGTAACAGAGATGGACAGCAGTGTGGGACTTTGACATTTTACATTTTGTCCCTCTTTAAGTTTGGAGCAGTTTAGTCTTCAGGGTTTTGCTCTCCAGCACTTCAAACCACCAACACAGCAACAAACTCTGATCATACTCTACCTCTTTCCCCCACAGGCAACCCCATGATGAGTTTGTGCAGGTTTCCTGCACAGGGAGAGATTTTTATAGGCATTACAGCTCACTTCTGCTTTTCTTCGTAACCCGTTCACTGCTTGTGCGATGGCGTGTTTGTGCTCAGCCCTGAATACTACTGAACTCGTAGACACTTACGGAGGTTTTCAAGCAGATCTTTACAGTCGTCTGTTGCCACATCATGAATGGTTCGGTTACATTTGTCCCTCCTCTCGATGTCCTGTTCGCTGTAGCTGCACAACACCTCCAGACAGTCCTATATCACACACAGGAGACCGGTCTGTACACTGTGTATATATGACCACACTGTTTAAGCACTATATGCATCAACTGCTTCTTCATTTATATTCCAGTCAGGTTTACAGGTCTAGTCTAGTCTTGTGTCTCCTGCATTTAAGCTAAATGTTTTCAGCCTCCAAGGTCAGTAATCCCATTATTCTGCCACTGTGGGGATGGACAAGCTTGGACATTAGTGAATGATGTATAGTTGACTGAGTAATAGTTGAACAGTAAGAGGAAAGCCAATACAGGATGTGCAAAGATATATTAATGGAAACATGATGGTATTATGCTACAGCATAAAGAGTAATGGTCTATCAGCTCTGTTAATGCATGGTCATTAATGCTGAAGCGGTCTGATAAAGCTAATATGTGCCATGTGTTAAGTTTAATATTCAGCCTGATTTTCTGCAGAGTCAGCAGATCTGCAGGACTAAATGAGAATATAATGAATGAAAATGGAGGGATCTACTTAAACTGTGGGCACAGAGAGACTGGAGAACTCTGCAAAGCCTTTACTGTGGAATCTTATTTTATCTACAGTGTTTTCACCTTGAGGCCTAAAGCAGCAGCCATGTGTGCAGAGGTCCAACCATCACTGTTGGCCTGGTTCAGCAGGGTCGTTGGCAGTGCCAGGGTGGGGGTTGCATCATGGGAGTCACCCCGAGCCGGGTGGCAGAGGAGGAGACGTAGTGTGTCCACGTATCCTGAGCGCACAGCGGCATGGAGTGCTGTGCAGCCATCCTGCAGAGAGGAGCAGCAAACAGGTTCTGAAACTTCATTGGGCTATTTCTCTTTGATCTCTTTGGTCTTTGTTGATTTTAAACAACAGTAAAACTCTTTTATTTCAACACACGGGTTGTTTTAGAAGGCATTGGCCATTAGAGTACTGCTGTGGTTGTGGACACTTACTGAGACCTGTGGAACTCACATTCTGCACAGAAATCTGGAACCTAAGAGGACATTTATTTATTAAATTACACGGTGCCATTTTTAAAGGTCTGGGCTTTAAATGGTTAAGCATGTCTTATAAATGAGTACTGCATCAATGTTTGACTTTATTTAGCTTTTTGATCAAATTCGTGGGATCTTTTTTATACTGAATCTGAATCAGTATTTCAGTGTAGCTCTGTAAGTGATTACACTCATGAATAAAGTTTCTGTTTTTAATTTTATAAGAGTTTCACAGGGGATCCGTGTAGATCACCTTAAACTATGCGTACCTTTTTATGCTTTTTGCTTTGATGTTTTTGCAGTGTTTAAACATTTGAAATGATAAAAGGTACAAGACAAAAGACAAAAATGTGCTTTGACTGTATTTATAACCTACATTAAATCCCCTCCTTCATGTTAATTCTTTTTGTTTGACCCATTAAACTGGCCAACATTTCTGTCAGCTAAAAATGCTTGCTTTGTGCTGAGGAGGGTGGATGTGCGATAGAGGCTTTGGCAGCTCTGTCGCTGCAGGGAAGCCAGGTTAAAGGTAGAACAAAACATAACTAAATATAGGGGTTCACGGCATGCAGCCACGGCAACCCTTAAGTCCCTATGGTTACCATGAAGACCCAGAAAGCACTGTACATCAAAACGTTCACACCGATCACGACACCCAAATAATCCTTCATGTGAAGCTGGTCTGAGTGTGAAACAAAGGATGGTAGCAGCAAAGAGATGAGGATGATCATGTTACCTTTCAGGTGACACTAATAAACTGTATGAATTTAAACACATTTTATCAAAACAGGACTATTATTCAGTTTAAAAATGGAAACATAAACTGTTAGACTCCTTTTTAGCTAGGTGACTATTCCATTCTCCACCAAGCTGGTTCTAGTGCTGGTAGGGAGCCAGAGCCAGACTAAGCACTGGTTCTTTGACTTTCAACCGCCTAAGCATCGGCTACTGGCTCTGAAAACTGGTTCTATTCAGGCACCAACTCTTTGCTGAGAGGAGAGAACCGCTTCACGTTGCCAGCTTCAGCAGCTGGGGGTGGGTTACCTGGCTAAATTTGGAAGCACAGGAACCACACTCTACTCCAGGTTTATGATTTCTGCCAGCTTCCTGTTCTTCCCTTTTCTTTCTGATGTATATCAGTGTGAAAACCTGTATTAGATGATGTAATGATGCAGCACAGACTAGGCTCTTTCGGTTCAAACCAAAAGCGGTTCTTTAGAAGCACTGGATAAGCACAGACTCTAGCACCAGCACCAAACTGCACCTGTTCTTGTTTGGTGAAAAGACTTACAGCAGTGGTGAGCGAGCGGTCAGCTCCGGCGTTCAGCAGGGCCCGGGCGCAGTCCAGCCGTCCTGCCTCACAGGCCAGGAAGAGGGACGTCTGTCCCCCCGCCGCCACAGAGTCCACAGCAGCTCCTGCAGACAGCAGCATCTCCAAACAGCTGCAAGAAAGGATGGCAACAGTAGCAGCACATATATGAACAGTAGCCTAACTCGCAAACTAAATTAGTGTTTTAGGATGATTAGGTGACCAATTTGTGAGTTATATGACTAAAGTAAAAAATCTCAGAACACTGGAGCCTCACACAGATCAACATCCCTGCTGGATGTCATCTAATATTCTAGTTTTCATTTTAGTACATGTGCACAGTTGTCCTTTATGCCACCTGTTCAGACACAAGGGAAGATCCCGCTGATCTGCAGCACATAGCTATGAAGCAGATCACTGGGAAAACGGAGCTTGTCTGCTCACACAACCACAGAGTCACCACAGAAAAAACAGTTAGCATCATCAAGTAAGCTCTGTATGTATGTGTGGGGTTGGGGGGTATGTCAGCATGCCTTTTGGATATCCCACTCTATAAATAACACAGTGATCAGATATTACAACATTGCACATTCCCCAGCTGGTCCTCGGCATAGTGTGTTTTGGCACTAGGCTACAGGGCTTCGCTGTCAGCTTCTGGATTCATGTTGGCTAACAAATTAGGATCAATGCCAGTGATCAACAGCAACAGTATACAGAGTGTAGGAGCATATGTTTCACTTATCTTTAAATAGTATTAACAAGGGGTCTGGGGATGTTTGAGGTGGAGAAACTCAAACATTAAATGTGACAATGGGATCGAAGGTCTGATTTTGTGTTTGTTTTCGCCTTTACACCAACAAAGCTGCTCCAAACTTAAACGCTACCATTTGAAACCGGTGTGGCATGATGATCCAATGCGGTGGCTTTGCTTTTATATGCAAGTCATGAATGGTTGCCAGCACTGGCTTTAGCTGTTGCATTTCACATATGAGAGCTTCCAGCTGTGCTTGCCTTGTAGCTAAACATGTGTGCTAACACATAAACTGATGGCACACACACCAAATTTAATTCCCATATATAAATGTCATCATGCAAATGATAAATATTAGGTTGTATTTTCTGTATTTATAATAAGAACTAAAGCTGGAAAGATTTTATTATTCAATCTTTTACCATATACCATGTATTTGTATATATTTTTTTTACATTTTATGAAGATCATATTGCTTCTTGGTTCAAAGTGTTTGGAAACTGAGATTTATTGACCTTTTGTGTAGCAAAATATTTAAAATAAAAGCATGAGATACATTGCTTTTTAGGCCACTCCTGAACATTTGCAAATTAAATGAACTCACCTGCTGTGGCCATGGGCGGCAGCAAAATGTAAGGGCGTGAATCCGTTTTCATCTGGAACATCTGGATCAGCAGGCAATCCCGAAGACAGCAGCAGCTTCACACACTCTGACAGACACGAAGTGTTGGATTAGCAAACAGAAACCATGTGGGAATGACTGCAACATTTCCCATGTGTCCAAGCTAGAAATGTGGTCTTTTATCTATGTACTGTGTGTGTGTGTGTGTGTGTGTGTGTGTGTGTGTGTGTGTGTATATATATATACACACACACACACA
>JBAMIG010000010.1:7615903-7629404 GCA_037177335.1 Kiunga ballochi | reverse complement strand
GGTTTATGTATCAGGAGTAAAACTATATATATACATATATATATATATATATATATATATATATATATATATATATATGTATATATAGTTAGAATTGCTGAATTCCTCTACATATTATTCCTCATCATCAAGTCTTTTACACCAAATCACAGGCATCCAATATCCCTCTGTCCCACTGACACCAAAAATATAACAGTTACACTGAGACGAGTGTATTATCTGTCTGGAAGTTTGACTGACATTAAAAAAGGAATCTACAGTGCTGGTGGTGCCATTTAAACACTGATTTGTAAGAAGATATTATATATATTATGTAATACCTTGACAGAGATGCATTACAGTATATTACTTTCCTTTTTAACATGAACTGGTACTGTCCAGTTAAAGTAAATTTAGGCTGAAGTAAGGGTCTGAGGTGACAGTTGGAGCATTAACAGCCACATACTATCAAAGCTTTCATATACATTTTCTGTCACGCTTTTCAAATGATTAGTGACATGAAAAAGCTCTGCTTCCATTTTCCTTTCAAGGCTTAAAAAAATGAGCCTTTGTAAAATGATGCTTTTGTGCCAGTGGGAAAGTATGACCTAATCTTGTTTCTTTTTGGTTAATAAATTCATCCTCTGTGACTAGATGAGCTAATCAGCCTAAATCTGCCGTTTGTAAATACAGAGGGAGCAGCTACATGGTTTTGGGAATGGACCTTGTGCCCGTGGCTTGTTAGCACAAACAAAAACAGTTTGCTTCTTGTTCTGAGAATAGGCTGAAGATGCGCTCTCTGACTGCTCCCTGAAAAGCTCTTGGCATATAAGAATGGGCGACTTGTAGCGGCTGGTCACGGTAATCATGTGATATCTCTGTCTTTTGACTAATCCCCTTATGGCCTCTTTCTTTTTCATTTTTATCCTCTGAGATGAAGCTTGATACGGTAGCGCAGCCAATTTTAGCCACATGCTAATTAAACTGTGGCACCAGAGCCTTTTAATAAAACCCGGACACCACAAACAATGACTGTAGGTCTGCCAACCCAGGCGAGCTTTCCATGTGGGAGCAGGGATACAGTTCGAACAGAGCTGGAGATGTTTAACGTAATTCACTTACTTCTCTGTTGCCGAACAAACGTAACAAGCCTCAGATATGCCAAACCATGAGGCTGGGTTTGTGGTTTGATTAGAGAAAAATGATAAGTCTAGTGACACTCAGTTTTCCAGCTGGTGTCCAGATGATGCTTTTCTTTCTATTTAGTGGGGTGGGGGGCTGGGGGTTGCAAAGTGAGAAGGGGGTTTAATCCCTTGTCACACTGCTTTGTAAAAGGCGGCATCAAGCCTCCGTTTTCACAATCTCTCCATCGCCTTTACCTTACCTTTAAACAGACAATCAGGGCTTTAAAACTGAACCACTTTTCCACAACGACGCCTTCTTTTTATTACTTCTCTCTTCTTTTCCCATCTCTTTTCCCTCCCATCTGTCTCCTTTCTCAAATGGGCTTATCTGTGACAGAACAAATAGGCTCATTGTGTTTGGTGAGAGCTGTGAGGGCAGCAGAGAGACGACGCTCATTTCAAAGAAACCTGGATTGGATATCCATCCACACAGTACACGGACCCTGTGGAGACTCCTAAACCAGAACAACAACAACAAAAATGCTATGGGTGCTAAATGTGGGACACAAATCAACTAAATATCAGACACTAAAAGCCATGAAGAAGAAATGTCAGACTGACCTACATTTAAAGTAAGTGTGACAGCAGGAGAGGGAATGAATTCTGCAGGACCGAGCTTGTAAAGATTCAAATTACTGTCTGAAGCTGATGTGGCAGCCCTGAGTGAGGTAGAGCCAGTTCAATAGCAGCAAAGTTTGAGGATGACTGGACCGATGTACAATGTGCTTGATGTGAGAAAAACTGTACGATATGTGTGCGAGAGAACAGCGAGCTAAAGGCAAAAAACACAAATAAAACAGGAACGGGGTCCCCTGTTCGATCCCTACAGCACTTTTAAAGCTCAAAGTGAACATTTATCTCCTGAGATGCACATTCAGGACCTATTTTGAAAAAGGAAAGCAGCCTTAGAGGACGGCCCTGAAGTAGAGCATGGGCAAGATGAGACAACCTAAATACAGACGCACAGAGAGAAGGTCCTCCAAAGGGTTTGTTCGGAAATAACTCGACATTTCCATCCCTGGAGAAAGCTGGAGCGATCCAGCACAAGGGCGAGACAGGTCGAGTATTTAGTAACCACGGATCAATGAATCATCCACTAAATTACCTATCAGCCTTCATCGCCGTGCTTTTATACATTCATAACAGCACAGCTGCAGCACCCGAGGACAGGAACGTTGGTTACTGGAGCAAGACCTGATCCATGTTTGAAAAAACCTCACTTCAGTGACACAAGTAACAAACTATCCCTGAAAACATAACCTACCACAGCAAACCGACCAGAGAATTGAAACTACTGAAATGAACATGAATCCCTTTTCACGTACTTTCAACGATCACTAAGCAACAAGAGCATCTAGGACAGGAACTTCAGTCATCTGTTCTTTTCTGCTAGTTGAACAGGTGGTGCAGGGTGGACACAACCCTTTAATCATACTGGACTTTCCAGCAGGAGACAAAGAGCTAACCAGTCACTCAGTCAGCTACCGTTCAACAAAGGCAATTAGAGAGCCTTCTTATCAGCTGGTAATTATAAGGGAAAGAAAGAAACAGCGGGAAGACTCTTTTGCTGCGGTCACACAAGCGTTGTGCACATTTCTGAGATAAAACAACAAGACGCCACATTCATTCAGAAGCACTTTCATCATGAGATACCAACACGATCCAGGCTCCTAATTAAAGCTAATCATCTAATCTCAATTCATTTCACACAATCAGTGACAAAAGGTTTGGATTTCATCTGATAACGCCTAAAATGCCCAGGATATATGTGTGTGGGTGTGTGTTAGTGAGTGTGTAGCTTAGACTCACCCTCAAGGCTTCTATGACCAGGTCTCGGGCCTCCAGTTCTCCCTCCATTATACTCAGCAGTGTGAGCAGCTCCGGCTTGCTCAAGTTATCCATATTGAACTCACATTTCTGAAAACAAATGCCATAAAAACTGATTAAATAAAGCGTGATGACAATGTGATGTATACCGCTGAACAATCGACCGTGCTAGGTAACAAACCCTCACACTGCTTGCAGACCTGTTAGAGATTTCAAGTAGCAGATGACCAGTATAATAGAGAGATGCTATCTTTGCATGCAGTATCTGCTGGTTATTCTCAGTACTTCCGATGTATTTGTGAGCACATAAAATGAAATCCAGAACCAATCCTGCTGTCCACTTCCACTTAATTTTGGTCTCACAGTGTGGGAATGGTCTGAGGAGCACAGCAGGTTGACATATGTACCAAATTCTCCCCTTAGAACTTCCTAAAGATGAATAATGGTTTTCTAAATGGTATAGTAGCCAATTAATCTAGCTTCTGTGACTACTGTCTCCATATGTACCTGTTCAAATCAAATCAAACTTTATTTATAGAGCATTTTCATGTATCTGCAACACAAAGTGTTTTGCGTGATGAAAACCTTTCAGTTACAATAAAACCTTCACACACCAGGTTATAAAATCAGGAACACACCACATAATCTCCTTCCCACAAAAATGCCCCACCACCACCACTACCACCACACACACACACACAGGTGTTGTTTATTCACCAAAACTGTTTAAATCAGAATAAGTAATGCGGCTTTTTCTTAGACTGGTGCATGGATAATAAGAAACATATCTATATCCATGCATAAAGTGCATGGATATGTGAGATGAGAACATATAGACTTTGTTGAGCCTGAGTTTACAATCCCGCCAAGAAAAAAAACACAGACACTTCAGACATTTCCAGTCAGCACAAATGAATCATCTCTTCTCCCTAAACATGCAAAAACCGACTTTATTTATGTATGAGCACAGAAGATGCTGTAGCCAGCTGTGAAGCAGGCTCATTATGGTTAAATCAAAGACCTGCTTGTGTTTTTGGGAACTTTACTGGCAAAACGGGAAAACTGCTCCTGTCCCAGATTCCCAACTGGTCTCACTAAGTGCAACCCCCTAATTAGCCTACATATCCTGTCCTAAGCCAAAGCCATTATGTCTAATTACATTTGGCTATGTCATTAAGCAAGCCATTGGTCAGTAGCAGCTACAGGGTCAAATGATGGAAACAACTGGAACTGGATGAGACCTGAAGTCTCCATGCCTCTCTCCAGGTCAATGAAAAATATTTTCCAGCTCACTGGCTCTGTGTTGTTTCTCTCTTTGAAGTTCATTTTGGCCAACTCAGTTTCATCTGTAGGAAGTGTAATAATCACAAAATGTAGGACATTTTTATCAAAGGCAATAATAACTGTGTATTATAAGGGTCTTTATTTTTATGCTCCGGCTGCTTAAAAAACAAGATTAAATTACAGCTGAAGCCATTTTATTTTTGACTTTGTAAATTAGGTTTACTTGCATTTATAAAACAGCCTATAATAACTGGATTTGGGTACATTTATGCACTGATGCGAGCAAATTTTCAGGAGGTCAGTATGACTTCTGTGTGGCAGAAGACTGACAGTTTTCTTGTTCGGATGCAAAAATGTAAAAGACATCCTAATTACTGGCTACACCGCTGAACATCACAACAGCATCTCATCAAATTCTAACGCAAAGCGCCAAATTGTTCCATTTAGGAGCCTTGACAGGCATTGTACTGATTCCAAAGTGAAAAGCCATGAGAGGAAAATGTGAGGAATCTTTGGCTGAAGAGCTAAAAACATGATGAAACCTCACACAGATCAGCCAAAAGATAGCAGTGCATTTTGCTATGAGAAGAATTTCTGACTACCGCTTGAGTTATTTTGCTGAGAAAGCCACATCCAGAAGCATTCCCTATATCCGGACGCTTTATTCTATCAGGCTATTTGTTTTATAAAACCTTAACAAATCGGTCACAGGAAAGACAAACAGAGGAGGTTAGTGCCTTGGTCTCTGTTGCACATCAGGCAGATTGCTACCTGCCCATTCTGGAGGACCTCTGATGTCAGTCCACCTTTTAAACCAGATTTACAATCTTCCATCAAGACTACAGCCAACAAAACCCCATTTAATCAAAGCGTCACGTGTCTCCTTATGAATAAACAGACCAACACTTTTCCCTTAACAGGGCTTCCTTAAAAATGTGAAGCTTTCACCGGAAAACAGCTTAAGTCAGATTCCAGAAGAGCGATGCATTCGCAATGAGCCCACCAATCAATCCCTTTTTTCCTGACAGCGTTTTCACCACTGGCCGGCTCAGAGAGACATGATGGACAGCAACCCCAAGCTGCACTGTCCACGAGTGAGGTTTTTTCTCTCTGGCATTTCTGCACAGCAAGCAGGTGAGGCAGACAAACACCAATTTGTTCCATGAGCTGAGAGGTCAGGCTGGGCTTCAGAGGCTCACTGTTAGCCTTAGTCTGCTTAATAAGGCTCGAGTCATTTCACTCTGAGCTGTAAGGAAATGAATTTTATTCCACTGTTAAGCTGGGAGTTTCATCTCGTTCATCCAGGCTGTGATCTACCTGTCTGGCACTGGTTTCTTCCTTCTAATGGTGCTCAGATAAAACTCAATCCGCACCTCACTATATTTGCTGCATATATTATATCCATGCTGATTTATTTATTCAGATGCTTGTTTCTAAAGATTCTAGTTTTCATCACAGCACCATCTAAACTAAAACGCATACATCTGTCTGTGGGAGGAAGCTGGAGCATTGAATACTCTAATGGCTATTTATCTGCTTTGTTATTTACACCATCTGGTTTATTAAGTTGAAATTTTGCAATAAGTAAAGATAAATAAAGTCAAGTTGCAGAAAATTCCCTCCAGTCAAGCTGCAGATCCCACATGGCTACAGGTGACCATCACTAGACTTAAGTCAAAGAAAATGAAGTACAATTTTACTGATGCTGATGTTTATTTATCATGGGTTCGAGACAGGAGTGTCTCACGTCTACCTTTTCAGTCTTGGCTGTAAAAAAAGTGGTTCATTCACTGACTTATAAAACATTTCCAGGAAAAGACAAACAAGGAGACAGAAGAAATTGGATTGGATGAAGACAAACTGGTTTCAGCTCATACTTCCATGCAAACAGCTTTCAGCACTCCAGAAACAGAAGCTACTAAGATTTCTGATTCCTAGTGGGAGAACCATAAAAACCATCACAAACTTTAATTCATCATCCAATTTTAAGAAGAAATAACACTAATTTCTGCTCATCGAACCCAGCAGAACTTTGAGAACCTCGGTTCCGGATCAAGTAAATTTATCAGAAAGTAAAAAGAAAAAGGTGAAATCGTGTTATAAGGGCCTTCCTATAAACAAGGATAAAAATCAAGCAGATGTGACAGTAAACAACAGACTTTTAAATGAAAGGGGTATGACATACAAAGGAGCTTTTTTCACTGACCTCTGACCTCTGCATGGAGCACAACTACTTCAGAGTCCTCACACAAGAAACTTCCCCCCACCTCAAACCAACAACAGACAGCCTGACAGGGGTTAGCAAAGAGCATGGAGCTTAATTTAACCATGGTAGGCATGGTCGTGGTGATGGTATGGGGGGTGGGAGGTGTCAACATGGAGGTGTAAGCACTCTTAGTTGGCTGGGACCTGAGGAAGAAACAACGTTTCGAGGCTGCCCATCTCCCATGTCTCCACCTGTTTGCCTCAATGCTAAATGTAAAGTGTGTTTCAGGCAGTTCTGCACGTGCTCAAGGGGGTGGTGGAGCAGGAGGAGATGGAGGGGGAGGGTTGATACGGTACTCCCAGCTATGCCAGCTGAGTCACTGAAATTAAGACCAATTTAGAAAGGTGTCTGGTGGACAAGTCCCTCACCATCCCACCCACCCCCTGGCTCTTCTCTGCTGCAGCTCTTCTCCCACCCCCCTGACCTCAACACCCACACTACCACCCACATTTAAGCCAACCAAGCTCATGCAACACATCTGAGTAGATGCTTTTCTGTGTGAAAACTAAGAACTCGGGTTAAGCTTGATGAGATAATTGCAGTTTTCAGTCAGTCACTGACGGGCTGCATCATGGGAGTCAGCAGGAGGGGAAAGGTCTCATGTCCGCTTGCAGGCAGGGGCAACAGTTGGAACCATTTGCACAGAGGGGTGCTGAGCTGCTGCCATGGCACTTACACTGCAACCTGTGAGAGGGCAGCTGTGAGAAATTTACAAGTAGGTGTGTGTAAACATGAGAATCTCAACAAAGGGCGAGAAAAAAAAGTCTTTGTCTTGAGTTATCTAATCTGTTAATCTGCCTAAACCAAACGATGGATGCAGTTTCGATAATAATCTAATTCTAATAAAGGCTTGTGAATAATAATAAATATTCATTTCTTTAAAAGGTGGGATAGTTTTCTCTTCATGAGGCACAAAGGCCTACTTTAAATTATCTCTTAGATTTAACATCTTGAAGCCAGAAGCAGCCTCCTTATGTGTCCACGTACCTACACATTCACTGCAATGTAGCGAGCAGCAGCAGCGACCAGCGCCGACTTCTCTTTCATCTGGTGCTGGATAACATTACGTTGGAGCGGAATAAGCGCTTATAGCGGCCGCGAGAGACCAACAACATCACCCACTAGTTCTGAAAAATCAAATATCAATTTGTCTCATTTGGAAGCTGCCCCTCTGAATACCATTCAGAGGTGAAGCGGAGACGAAACCCCTTGTTTTTCTCCAGACAAGAGTCGTGAGCCTCGCGCTGCTCACCGCTGTTGCTTCACGAGCCCGTACTGAATAGATGCGCGCGCTGTGTTTCACCTTCTTCGTCTTGACCACCGCGGATAGACAAGAGCAGAACAAAGGAAAACAAACACAAGCACGCCGGTGAGGCTCGTGTTTTTCTCAGAGCCTCGCGCCTTACCGTGTCGATACTTCCCAGCACGGCGGCTGCCAGTGTTTGTACCGGAGGAGGCTGCTCTCCGCTGGCTCCCTCCGACGCCATCTTCGTACTGTAGCGGTCTGCTGGAGCGAGGGCGCATCCGGCACTCTTTAACTATTGCGCTGCTGAATGCAAATCACACCGCGGGACGGCCATTGACAGAGAAGAGAGGCGAAATATGACTAATCAAAGAGGGGTGGGAGAAAGAAGGGCACGGGGCTATGTTGTGTGAAGCCCACAACTAAGTGTGCAGGCTGCTGTAGCTGGGAGGGGGACAGCGGGCCGTCCTGTAGGCGTGGACAGACAGGCGCGTACAATCCAGATGCGAGGACACGGTGCGCTCCCAACAGGAAAGGAGGTGCGTCCCAAAGGCTGATAGACAATAACATTTGTCAACTTTAAGCCTGGTTCATTGACTTCTAAGGTTAATTTCTCCCTGGAAATAGTTAGCCTATAAATATGAATGTTTAGCAATATTAATGGAAAAAAATTTTTATCTGGCGCTGCACACATAGTCTAATGAATATATTCTTTTATCACATGAGTAAATATGACATTCACTGAGGATCCTGCTGGGTGTATTTTTGACTCATGTGCAACCTGGTTCAATAATATGGTTTATGTGAAATGAGCACAGCTTTAGTGAAGCATCATTTTATTTTTATTATTATTATTATTATTACTTTTATTTAATTTATGTTTTTAATGTGATTTTGCTGTTTTTATTTCTTTTCTATATCTGTAATGCTTTTAACGTTTCCATGTAAAGCACTTTGAATTGTCCTGTACATGAAAGGTGCTATACAAATAAACTTGCCTTGCCTATTTTACTTGCAGGATTTGTGTGTGTATGTGTGTTTCTGCTGAGGAGAGGATTTTAAAGCCACATATCACATATTATTATATATTGCATACAATCTCTGAGACATTTTTCATCATTTTCACCACTTTATGGCAGAAAGTTTACACCCATCCCTGTTGTTGACCATGATACTGGTCTCCTGCACCCTGGTGAATACCAGAAAGCAGAAGATTACGCTATAGCAATTTTGACCTACCATTACAGTTTGTGCATCCCTCACCTCCATACTGACCCTCCCTAGATCTTCCTGTTGCAGATGCTAAACATGAATAGAGATATGAGATTTTCATGTTTTGTCTCTGCAGTTTCATTTTATTTCTTGGCAAAGAACACGCAGCTGTCTGTCATCATTGTGGTATAGTGTCTAAAGTCAATTTTACTTTGTGTTTTGAAACTTTAAACACAGTTGTATGAGTTATAAGCATTTATAAAATACCAGGCGTTACCGTTGAAGCAATGCATTGAACAAATGACTAAAATTCCATGTAAGCAGTGGAGTATCGAGACAATACACTTTCAGTAAAAAACATTTTTTTACATTCATTTAGAGAAAGTTCCAGTTTGTGTGTCTCCAAACAAAAAGCCTGAGACTGTTTCAAAGGTCCAGTCAGGCATGCAGTTGTGTGTAATCTGTAACTGTATAAGAAACACAATAATCTCTTTTATACTCTTTATATTGGGAATGTGTATGTGGGCTCTTCCTCCTTAAGCCCAGAGGCTCCTGTAGTGTCTACGGAAGGGCAGGAGGACAAACCTTTAATGTGCAGGATGATGGTCCCTGCAGATGTCCTGTACTCTCCTGATGCAATACTTCCTGTAGCTCTGCCGCTGGGCAGGTTTTACTACCTTCTGGACAGTCATCGAGTCAGCAGTGGAGCAGTTCAGCACTCCATAATGCAGTCAGTGAGGAAGCCTTCGATGGTACAGCAGTAGATATTACCACCCGGGGTCAGGTCAGAAAGAAGAGATGCCGGTAAGCTTTCCTGATCAGGCTGGAACAGTCCATTAACCAGGGCAGTGGCTCCTTAACGCTGGAAACAGTCCACTGCTACGTCGTTCAAATGGATGGATGAGTGTGGGCTTTTGTCCTGATGGAGCTGTTTGGTTTGGGATGTTGCTGTTGTCGCAACATTGCAGGATTTCATTATGTATTTACATTTGCAAAGCAGCTGGCAGTTTGTTTTTAATATCATGTGCTAAAGTCAAACATTTATTTGATATAAAGGGAGTTGATTATAAATTATAGTTTGCTATAAGTGCTTTCGGACTGCACAAAAAATCAGTAGCTCTACAAAATCTTTTTATGTGATCATGTTTGTCCTCGTGAATTTTAACGTCATGATCACATGTAAATTTGTTTTACAGGCAAATGTCTTAAATTTCTTGGAGTTTTTTTTTACTTTGAATGTGTTTCCTACTTGTGACATTGGACACATATATGAGCCACTGTTATTTATAGTAAAGCCCTTTTCACAGCACAGCCAGGATAATGCATTGACATACTTACCAAAACATGACCAACTCCGGTCCTCTAGGGCTATTATCCAGAAAGTTTTAGTGTCTGCCTGGTAGGCCTACAACATGCCTGATTCAAATCAATAACTCATCAACAAGCAGGTGCAGACAATGACAAAAAGTTGGTGTGTTGTAACAGGAAAACACTAAAACCTTCTGGATGGTAGCCCTTGAGGACCAGAGTTGGTGACCCCTGACCTGGCGCATCAGAGCCACTTTGGGACAGAAACAGGATGTTGCATTTGGAGCCTTTTAAACTGAAGGGAAACAAGCAGAGGATTTCTATCCAAAAGCCCCTCTGTTAATCCACATAGTCCATGTTCAGAGCTGAAGTCTCTCAGTTCTGGGCTTGTTTATCCCAGAAAAACAGAGGCCTTCCCATCTCCCAGATGTGGCATTAGGGATTAACCTAACGCTGATCCAGCCTGGTCGTTCAGAATGAGGTTATTAATTCTCTATTTAGGTCAAATGATGCATAACTGACATTCACTGAATGCGTGCAAATGTTGTTTGGAAAGTTATAGAGAAAAAAAATTATATATTGATTTCTTCATTAATTAAATACATGAATAAATCAATATTATTCTTTAATTGATTTTTTTTCTACAACTTTCCAAACAACTTTCATTTTCTAGCCTGCTCAGTCCATTTTAGGACTGTGGAGCCTGTAGATGAGCACACGAGAAGCAGGGTACACCCTGGAAAAGTTGTCAGTCCATTGCATACATCTCATCATGCAGACCATTCATGCTCACACACCCTTAGGGTGAATTTAGAGGGACAAATTAACCTCACATGCATGTCAGTGGGAGAAAGCTGCTGAGATAAACCACGCATACACAGTGAGAACATGTAAACTCCACACTGAAAGGCTGCTGTTTGAATTTAGTGATTGGTTTCTGTCTGTTTTGGAAAGAACTTTGTGAATCCTCACACTGAACACACACTGTTGTTTAGACACTTTGTAATGGATGTGGAAAACATGTCCATTGTCTTCAGCAGCTTGTGTATAATTCTTTCCTGGACAATCCTTGAGGATCTCCAGCACAGAACCAGCCTTTTTGATCAGTTCATTCTGTCTAATTGCACTTTCCAAAACAAACTCATGGAATATATGAAACATGGTGCAGACATTGTATGAAAAATAAAAAAAGCAAACCATAAACAAAGGTATTTTCCTCTAAGCCCACACTTAAAGCACAAAACCACAGAAGACTGTCACTCCATTTTCTTTAATCTACAGAGGAATTTCAGTCCCAAACCCTCCCACTGTTGCATATTTATTTATTTGTGGTTGGGGTTAGGGGTTCTGTTGAATCTCATTCAGACCTGTGTCTGAATCTCTTGCAGATATGGAGCAGTTGTGTGGCAGTAATCCCTTCATCCTTTCTCAATTGAAAACCCATCATTAGCCAGTGATTACCGAGGGGGGGCTCTGGAGAAAAAAAATGGCTGTGACCTTAAGAAGAAAAGGGGTTATTCTCTCTTCATTTAGGGAGTTTAAACCGGATTTCAGTTGTGCAAGAGAAAATGAGAGACTCAAAAACTGCCTCATCACTAAGTGGAGAGCATTTGTTGTATTATCTGCCTGTCATGCACATGCTTGTTAGTGTGCATTGCACAGCATGCTCTGAATCACATTTCCCAGCATTTATTAGAATCTTTAACAAGATGCAGGTGAAGTTGTTGGGTGCCTGCAGAAAAAATACCCTAGATATAAAATATTCCTTGTGTCCTCATGTTTATTTTTGTAACTGTGCCCATTTGGAAGCATCTAACAAATAAAGACGAGACAGCCTTCACCAAATGGTCTGATCTACTATGAACCTGCAGTTCACGGACAAATCAGAACAAATGACATTTTTCTCAGTTCTGTCTGAAATGTCTGACTAAACAGCTGCTCAATTTTAAGGTTTGTTCTCTGCTTTAATAGAACACATCTACCTTTACTGCTATCAATAATTTATTAATATACTCTTAATGCAAATCTTTATCAGCAAAAAAGAACAGGAATAATAAAGAAATATCTAGTAATGCGATGGATTTTTCCTCTGCTGGCTCCTGCTTTACAGCTTTATTTAAGAAAATAATTCATAACAAATTTAATATTTTTAAGCTGCAGCAGAACATTTTATTCAGACATATCTAAATTTATTATAAATCATGGAAATTGATTTAAATGATTTCATAATAGAAGAGACTGTCTGCTTAAATCACTCCTATTGGAAGGAATAATGAAGTGGTTGAGGCAGTGTGAAGATGGAGGAATTGATCCTACTTGATCTGAATGTCTGTGAAGTCCAGCTGAGTCTGGAGGACATGCATTAAGAAACCAAAGAATATAAGATCAATCAATTTTCTGTATCTTTAAAACTAGATGCATTTCTCATCACAGCACCTTCATCGTGAAGGTGTTCGCTCTCTGTTTGTTCATTGACTTACTAACGTCACCTGAAATTAAACGAAAGTGTCACCAAAGAAGAAGAGCAATATGTCAGCAGATAAGTCACTAAAAAGGTTTGAAGGAAAAATTATCATCTAAATGGGAACATTTTCCTTACCATGGTTTTTTTTTAAAACAACACTTCTCCCATCATGGAGGAGTGTGCAGTAAAGTCAGCAGATGGAGGTTGGAAGCTGATTATTTTTGCATAAGGTGGATGCTTTTGCAGAATAATGACAGACACTACATGTGAAGCTGGATCATTTTCAGTCTAAAAGACCGAACAAATCTAGTGTCACAGCAAAAAGTGGAGAAAAGGATTAACTAACTAGCCGGTGGAAAAAAAACTTAAAAGACCTCAAGTTAACTACAGAGAGAAGATGGGAGGCTGGAGATTAAGCAAGGATGTTACCCTGGAAATAATTTAGAACAAGGTTTAATCTTTATTATTTTTGTTTTACACTGTGGGTTGAAAGTGTGCGAACAAATATGAGGGGCGTCTGAGATATTATTCAAAAATACCCTCATAGACACATGTGAAATTTAAGTCATTCACACACTATAGTGAAACCTCTCATACAATATACTGAAAACCTCTCATAATATACTGAAATCCTCGTATATACTCCACTGAAAACCTCTCATACAACATTAAAATCCTCTCATATTATATACTGAAATATTCTCTTATACACTATAATGTAATCATGTACACAC
>JBAMIG010000010.1:7592178-7615803 GCA_037177335.1 Kiunga ballochi | reverse complement strand
CTACTAGTGCGTGTGAAAGGAGAGAGCTGGAACAAATGAGTTAAAAAGCAACCAAGAAAAGTCCAGACCTTCAGAAAACTGCAGAAGTGATGATGGAGGAAAGTAGAAAAGGTTACAGGTTTGAAATGTTTCAGAAAAGTTTAATTTGTTTTGAGGTACAGAAACTTCTCAACAAGAAAACTGAATTAAAAAAGTCAAACATTTAAAGTGATTTTAATCTGAGTCTCTCCCAGAGGTGCTGGTGAACGTTCTGAGACCACAGCCTTTCACGTTACTACAAGAGACAGGAGAAACTAAAATGACATTGTGATTCAATAGTTTAGGTTAGTTTTTATTTGAAGGACAAATGACAACAAGGCTTTTTCAAAGCTTTTAGTGGTACCCTAAACACAAAGAAAGGTTTTGGCATTTTATCCCCAAACAGACAAAGAGTGGGCAGAAAACGGTGTGAGAAATTCTCAGTCACACAAGTCAGCCAGCCTTCTGGGAAGGATGGGAAAAATGTACACAGACGCCACGTAGAGGCTAAGTCTCTGTGAGGAATGTGGCCTTCAGAGTAATCTAGCAGCATCATGTTGGATCAGCTGAAGGATTGTAAGGGGGTTCTTTGGTGTTGCAGTATTTTAGCCAGGAAGAAATAAAATAAATGGAGCAGATTTTCAGCATCAATCCATGACAGGATGCTACTTATTTTGGTGATTCTATGGAAATGAAAGTGAGCTTACTCAACTGATGTGTCAAGAACTAAATAAAGACATTCTGGTCAAAAATAAGCCCAGTGTTCCTGCGATCCAGAGAAATTAACTCATCGGCTATCTTTGAGAGTTTAGGGCTGTAACACAAAGAGACATACATCCTGTTGTAGTGTGAGAAAAAAAAACATGACACTTACAGTTTAACATCTACTCAAAGCTGCAAGCATCATAACTCCTTTCAATTCCTTTCAAATAGGTTTAGAAGTGTGGGTAACCACACAGTACATTCTTTAAAGAGGGTAAGAAGGGAGCTACAGATAGCTTTTCTGTGGTGTCATATGAACAGGGACTTGTATTAAAATTAATAAAATAATGACTGGGGATTTCACATGAATATCCAGTCAACACCCACCTACAAATTAACCATGTCTTTTTCATTTGCATAGTTCAAGAATTTGAAATGGCTAATCAGTGGAACGTAAATAAATAATCCTCTCGCAGGGATTTAGATTTAGATCAACAGGTGGATGTACTTCACATTCAAGCCCCACTGGATGCTGTGCATCTTCCGGGCTGAATGGAGTTTAAATGAGCAAAACAGAGATTAATTTGTGAGTTTTGAAGAATATATAATCCATATTTATTATCATAATTAGAGTTAAGACTTAAATGGATCCATCAGGATGTGCTTTCCTGCTATGTCTGTAAGGGCTGTGTACAGATCACGTGACACAGTCCCTCCAATTGCAAGTTATAACTCAGCAGGATTGTCTTTCAGGAGGCACATGACACATGCAGCTCTCCTCTTTTTAATCCTCCCTGTAACAGCATACAAGTTAATGAAGAGTATGATGCTGTGCTCAATTTCCTCTTTGTATTTTCTGTAAATGTCTTTAAAATTTCAATATTTTGTCAAAGTATCTTATTATAAACTGAATATACTGTATTCTGTTAAAAAAAGAAAATTACAGTAAAAAAAATTGTATTCTTATTAGAACAGAAGAGTGGGCTTTTGAGGCTGAATGAAGGTGTAGTAATTCCTGATGGACTCTTCACTTTGACCTTTTTTAGAGTTTTTTTTCTTCTCATAGCTGGGATTGGCTTCAGCCAATAGACTGGAAACATGTTTAATTTACGGCTCTTTAAATTAACTGCGATTTTGATTCTTAATAAAAAAAAAAGGCTTGTTGCTCATTTCAAACATACCTGCTGTTGGGAGCTGTCGGGGTTATTGAATCCAGATGTTACCCATCCTGGACTATAAAGCCTGTGACCGCTCTCCATTCAGCGCCAGTTCATCAGTTTACCAGCAGTATCATATTGCTAGCCAGTTTACTGGGATAAAGCTGCTTAATACTACTTTTAGACCATGTTTACATGAGAGTTCTAATTAGTCTTTACATCAAAACAAAAGTGAATTTAGCTTTAAAGAGATTAAACATAAGCATGTAAACACCTTTTTCAGATTATGTGGTTTTCCATGCAATAAATAAACACAGAGAAGCAGGAAGTTATTTGTTTATTTCCGGTGTATGTATTTACATCACATCATTTGTTTTCCTCCCCTTTTTTATCCAGTTTTCCTCCTTTCTCTGCCACCAACCAATTCAATTCAACCCAACTTTATTTACAGAGCACGTCTAAGACAACAAAGCTGACCAAAGTGCTGTACAAAATCTCAGACTCAGCAACCTGTATAAATAACTGAATAAAGAGTAGAATGATATACTATGAAAACAATAAAATTACTTGTAACAATAATACACTATAAAACAAGATCAAATAAAAGTAAAAAGAAAAAAAAAATCACCAACTCAACCACCTGCATCCACCCCGCGAGATGAAACTGCCACCGCACTGCCTCGGCTCCATTTCTTTGCTTCCTCCTGAGCATTCCTTATTAAACGATGTTGTTAAACATCATCTCTTCTGTAAGGTTCTTGTTATTGTTCAAAACCCTGATACATGTACAGAAATGTGAATCTGCTTAACTGTGCAAAATCCTGTGCTTAAGTATTTTATCTTCATCATGAGGAAGTGGAAATGTATATAATCCAAGCAAGTGCTTTGAAAACTTTTCCTTGTCTTTTCGATTTGTCTGAAATGTTTTCCACAGCTTCTTGAAGGACATGTCAAAGAAAGCAGAGCTTCAGATTCTGGGCAGGATCTGTCCCTCCATCAGACCTCTTGTTGCTTTACTTCAGCTTTTTCTCTGTTTTCCATATTTAAAAATAGCTTCTTGACAGCTGCCAATCACCCTGTGATGCGTCAGTAAGTGAGCATCTTTCGGTTCCCGTGTTACGTCTTTGCTGGCATTTTTTTTAACACACAACACTCCTCTCAGATAAAGTAAATGTGGTGCAGATAATGTTGTCTTCTTGTCAAGGATCCTCCGTTTTTATAAAGCCATACTGCACACCATGCTGAGATTTACGACAGCTTTAACAGCTTGCATCAGTTTGTTGGTAAAAGCATACATTTTCCTGTCTGATGACATCTATTATCTGAGAAAATTATAATGTGTCTTTGCAACCAACATGGTCAGTATATTGTATACCAGTTTCAGGGGTATCTAAATGGGTATTTTGCTTAATAAACACAAAGGCTTTGTTTAATAGCTGAACCTAAAAAACTGACCGTGTGGATTTTAGAGGAACCACCAGCAACAGTTTGCTAACATGATGACACGTGCTTTTGACCAAAGATGCCAAACTTACCACCAACTAATAAAAGTATTTATAAATGATTATTTCTAAGTTTTTTGGGTGTTTCTGTTTTTCTTATTTGCTCAAGTCAGGGTTGATATCAAAGTGATGAGTGGGGTTGAGTCATTTTACTTCATAACTATTAAACCACTTTTTCTTACCTGCATAATTAGATCTTTACAAATGCAAATGAATAATAAACTATGAAAATAAATACTTTCTTTATCTTTCATTTCACTTGATTTGTCCCATGACATATGCTATAATCACATATCTTATGCTGAGCTGTGTCACATGACTCTGGATGGAGGAAAGCTGAGGAAATGGGCTTTTCTGCCACTGCAGCAGTAAAGTTTCCTTCTACATGAAAACAGAAGAGCTTATTGTCTTCATATATCTCTGAGCTGGGGTGGGTTTCGGCTACCCGTGACCCTGAATTGGATGAAGTGTTATGGAAAATGGATGGATGGGTCTTGATATGGAGTTATAGACACAATTGTGAAACTTGCTCCAGAACCGTTTCAGCTTTTGAACTTTAGTCACTGCACAAATAAACTGTTTGATTTGATCCTCTCCGTGAACCTGGGACATAACAGCAGGTAGATGTTCTACTTTTGGTCATTATAGCTGATTTAGTGCCAGATTTAGTGCTTTCTGCAATTCACTGAGGGACTAAAATTGAGCAAACTCTGCAGGCTCATGGGGAAAGCTAATGTGACAAGGCACGCAGTTTATGACCGAGCCTGCATCCAGTTCAGATTCTCTAATGACATCATGAGCATAAACCTGAGCACACAAATACCAGTTTGTGTTTTCATGCACAAACTGGACAAAAACTATTTCATGCAGCTATTTCCAATATTCTCATATCTATGTATAAGAAAATAACTATTATCTTAATTTGTAATCATTTAAATAATTATTTATTGATGGAAAATGAAATATTTAGTGTTTAATACTTGGCAAACATAAGATAAACTCTAGCTGTTAATTGCTAGTTGCTAGTTAATTGAGTTACACAATTTTGAAGTTGAAGTAAATAATAGATTATGGGAGTATGTATTTGATGTTTTTAGAGGAGGGGGGGAGGGTGTAAATACTTTCCTCTGTTATATTCTGTCATTGAAGATAGATTGCTCTTGCTGTGGTAAGCTATACAGTCATATCTGCATGTGATACACATGCTAACAGCCTTGTGGTTTATGAGTCCATGTGACCCATAGACCATTTCCATAGGGTCAATCCCAGGAAGGGCAAGCAGCCATGTGAGAACGAGCTGGAATAATGACCTTCATTGAAGAATCTGGAGAAAGAAGAGCAATGGGAGATGATGGGAGAGACACTGATGGATGAGGCCTAAGTTAAGGAGTAGCAGCTGGGTCTCTTAACCCCACTCACCAACTCTCTTCTGTCGGCCCGATCTTGTGGGAACACTTGGCTCACATTAACTTGCTTATTGTTGGAGAATACTGCAGGCACAATGACTCCCTTTTAGTTAACAAGGACGTGATGGACTGAGAGGGTGGCCATCACTGGGCCCTGTGTACTGAGACTCTGAAGAGCGGCTCAGCCAGCGGGAAGGCTGGAAACAAAACATAAAGAGCGAGGCTCCCAGCCCCGGATCCAATGTCCTGGCCCCGGCTTCAAATAGGAGGACGAGGGAGGCCTAGATAGTGATGGTACTGATAGAGAGAGGGGAAGTGGAAGAAGAAGCGGGAGGAGGAAAGCTAGCATCTAGGCCACATCTCTGTTTGATTACCCCTAAGGGCTGCCAGTAGCTGAACCAGATCTCTGTTCAGCCACCAACCCTGCTGATCGGAAGTCAGAGCCCCTCTGCATTCATTATTCTCTCCCTTCTTAGTTTACAGGATGTTTTCCTGTCAGTTTCTCTGTCTAATCATCAGTTCGTGTTGAAGAAGTGGATGGAGTAGGTGCCTAAAACTGTGTGAAATCATACTTTCTAATATCAATTTGGTATTTACTTCCTATATGATGAGGAATACATGCATCTGCTTTAGTATGAAGCTTCTCTGAGAAAAGAGGTCTTTCTTTGGATGCTGGGATACTGTGACGCAGCCCACCTGAGTGTTGCTGATGACTATTTCCATCTCTTTACAACCACAGTTCCTACAGGATAATGCACCCTGTCACAAAGCTGGTTAATGCAGCAGGTTTGCTGTACTCCAATGACCTGCATAGTCTTTTAAACGTTACCTGAGTAAGATTTAATGCCCAGTCCTACTAATACCTTGTTAATATCTAAAGAAAATAAATATACTCAGAGCAGCAGAGAATAGAAAGGAGCACACAGAAAATAAAAATGAACTTGAACTCAATTTAGAAAAAGCACAAAGTTGAAAATGGGATAGAATGAAGGGAAAGATGTGTGTCTAATTTAATTTACATTTATATTGGATAATACTTTTCATTAAAAAATGTTTTATTTTGCCACATTTATAAGTGTTCTGGGATAAAAAAAAAAACCAAAAAAACAACTAATTTTGCAACATATTTACACAAACTTGCATGAAACTGTTAGACAGTGTGTGAGATTAAAATTAGTGTCCCACCCAAAATGTCCAGACCTGGTATCAGCATCCTTTCTGGTCCAGTCAGATAGGTAAACAAATATGAATGCACTCAGGTCAGATTCAAAAGTGGTCTCAGACTCTTATGACCTTGTTCTTATAAGTTACACGGAAGAACATTTCTATCTATTAAGAGCAATTGTAACGTGTTACTGAAACCTCAATCTTGTTGTGTAGAGGGTGTGAAGAAATCTTCATTATTTTTTACACCGTTTGGATCTTATTGACTTATTGTCTCAAGTAGATTCTGGTTGCTTGTGCAGCCCAGGACACATGTTAACGCCAGATCTGAACAGGAAATACATTAAATATGCTTCATTTTGTGTCATCTTTCTGTAAACACAGACACATGCAGAAGGCAGAAAAGAGAAAGCCTTTGTATTTCAGCACATGACATTGTTGTCTCTTCAGCTGTCTGTAATTAACTATCTCATCAGGTCAAACCGGTTAGAAGATGGAGTTACAATAACAGTGCTTGTCAGGTGGATCAGGAAGACTTCTCATGTCACAATGAGTCATCCAGGGAAGCAAAGTCTTTTTCTTCTACACACTTCAGTTTATATGCACAACGTATTAAATAGTTTAAAAAAATCAGTGAACAATGTTTTTAAAGTTAAGATAAATTTAGATGAAGACAAACACTGAAAAGGGAGATCATTTACTTCCATGTTTTACATTCAAAAGAAATATCTTTGTTTCTGTGCCATATTTTTCACAGTAAACGTAGACGATAAAGTGACTTATTTTTGTCTGTATTTCTGGTCTTCTAGAGTTGTTAATGATTTACCCTCCAAATGCTTCATAGATTGATACTAATTTAAAGCAAAGAAGAAGAATATTCTATCAAGAAGCAGAAAGAATCACAAGCCCTGACATCTCATCTTTTTAACTTTAGTTTTTAGTGCTGTTTGATATTAACTTTTTACAGAGATCTGACTTATTTTGTCTGTATTTCCATTTCTGATATAAACCGATATCAATATATTTTTATCTCACTCAAGGGGAAAATATCTTTTGATGTAAATAAAATACAACTTTTAATGTCTGCAGAGATTTAATCATTTTAAAGCACGTGAAAGAGTCCACTTTCAAGATCTGTATAGTGCCAATGATGATGCAAGATTTATTTTGAGTTTTTTTTTTTTTTTTATAAATATATATAAGTTTGAACTGTTTCCCGTTAAATCCAAAGGGTGGGGGTATCCAAACTTTTGACTTTGATGTGATCATTTCCTTGCAGCAGTGGAGCGCTTCTCTTTGGGTTATGACTGTTGGACTGATAAGTCGCCCTCTAGTGGACACTAATACGAAGTGTTTAGGCTGGCCTGAACTAATTTAAAGGTCATTTTTAGGGAATGGAAGAACCTTTTGTTTTCCTTTTTCATTTTATTATAATAAACATTTCAGAACAGAATTTGATTAGCAGTTGATACACATCCAAATAAACCTAGACAAAAAACTTATCAATTATGTTTTCTTTTCATTTTGTTCACTGTACTTTGGTATCAGATACCAAAACCAGGATTTTTTTTTAAAATTAAAAATCACTTACATATTACTTATTTATTACTGCAATGTTGCAACGTTTTTAATGTTTTATGTAAAGTACTTTGAATGATCTTATACATAAAATGTGCTACTTACCCTTGTTTTTATTTAACAAAACAAGATGTAGAATCAGACCAACTGTTTAGTTTTACCTTTGGAAATTTATCAAACAGCGAGTGTTTCTACAGAAGAAGCAGAGCTCAAACAGTCTCAGTCAATCTCTTCTCACTTGGATATTTTCAAGTGCAGAAAAACCTTTAAAATAACAGAAACATTTGAATAAGCACTAAGCTACACTTGACTACTTGTTTGGAATTTGGCAACATTTCAATAAGAAACAGAAAATGTGTTTTAATAACTCATTTTAAATTGAAACATTATGATGATCTCATATCTCATAAAAACTTTTAAAAATGAGAAAACAAACCCAAAATTAAAAATCTAAATATTGAAACATTCATTCATTTTTAAGCAACATGTTTAGAAACTGTCAGACAAACTCAGTGAAAATGGAAATTTATTGGGGAAAAATTTGAGTCGATCCAGATCCTGAAGGGATGTCAGCGCATCTTCTGGATCACCTGTTCAGAGAGAGACCACAGAGGTGCATCACATAAGAGAATAAATGTATTATGTTAGATAATTTACATTATTTAGAACAACGGGGACAAATTCTGAAAACATGGATCAGCATGAATGTATTTTTGAGTGGGCCAGTGGTGGTTCTGAGGGGGTTTTACCTGTTCAGCATTTGTACAGGTTGTTGATCCTGGTGATGTCCTTTGCACTCATTTCAGTGGCCATGCCAAACTGCACGTTAGGGTCAGGAATGGCCACCATTGTGGGCTGGCCATTCTTAGAGAAAGCGTTCCTAAAGCCACAAAATATCATGTCAGGGATGCAGAACATTGAATAATGCTGCATTTCTTTTTTATTAAAAAAAAAATACAGAACTCCAAACTCAGAATCACATTCAACCAGTTACACCCAGCTGAAGATGAAAAACTGTGATTGCTGTGTGTTTTCTTCATAAGCACTCCGGGGACTGCATAATAAGAAGGAACGCTCAATATTTAACTTCTACAGAGCTTTACAGTCATATCATGTGAAAACCACTCATTTGTAAGACATAATGTTTAAGAATTCAGAAATTTAGATTAAAAGCATTGCAATTGTTTCATTTTTATATTGCTTACAATGAATACAATTGAAAAATTCCTATATATTTCTCATTAAAACTAGAAAATAGTCACAATTTCTCATGTACATTTTTTGGTTAGGTCATTTTGGAGCAACAACTATAAACTCATTTGTCAGTACGCTTGCAGAATTCTGCTGTGGCCATCAGAAGTGCTAATGTTTCACCTACTTGCTGTAATGCATCACAGAGCCGTAGTCATAGGTGGTTCCCTGGTTCAGTGTATTTCTTTTCTGGAAGTTGTGTTCCTTCCCTAAAATTTCCGCAGCTCCATCAGTTAATGCAATCAGAGTTCAGACACTATGGTTTGTGAGGATTGAAGCTGCAGGGTTATAAACTAACCACTAATGACGTTCTCCAGCACAACCCGGATGTAACTGTCACGGTCAGAGCGATTCTGCTCATGGTGGAAGCCCAGAGCGTGGAGCACCTCGTGCTGCACAGTGTCATGGTAAACACAGCCAGAGCGCTGCAGGGACAGGTCCTGCCCGTTGCCACGACGACCAATGTAGGAGTAGCATCTGTGAAAATTCAGGAGAGGAAATTTAGGGCTTTTTTTGTGCAAAAGATCCACCAAAAAGATAAATTCTGACTCATTCAGATCTGTCTCTGATCACCCAATTCTGTGCAGGACAGATAAAACTGCCTTTTGAAAAGGTGCAGTAGACATTTCCCCTTTGTTCCCTCCCTCAAAGTTACACAGATCCTCTTGAAAACCAATTGAGATGACAACAACTGAAGACAACACAGTGAAGTATTTTTGTTGGAAGTGAAAATTCATGATCAAAATCACGTTTTCAGTGACTTAAATCCACCCAACAAGCAACTAAAACCATCACGGTGACAAAAAAACCCCCCATTCTTTTCTCAACATTTACCCATTAAGGGACTGGATATTCAGGTAGTCTCTCTGGTTGGTGCGCTTGATAAAACGGATGCAGGACACTTCATGGAAGGACATCAAACCTCGCTCAATGACTGACACCTCACGAGAAGCTGGGAACACAGCAAGGTTAAACACCTTTAAACATGCTTTAACAGACATGCATACACATTTCTCATCCATGCAAAGTTAAAGAAATAATGTGCAATTCCTACTTACAGAATGCACTGGAAATGGTATAAGGGACGTAGACCTTTCCATCATTAGACTTGGGCCACATACAGTTAGACGACGTGCAGGGATCAGCATTCCTCTCAGCCTCAGAGTCATAGGCAATATCATCCTGAATGTAGGGCTCATCAGCAGAGCGGACTACAGCAGAGTAATCAGTTTTTTTAATTATTTTAATGAATATTCATATTTCCCCAAGTGTTCTTTCTTAATATGTATATTGACTCTAAAAAGATTTAGGTACGTGATATTTTATGACATCCTCACCGATATCTCTGTTGACTCTCTCAATCCGTTCTGAAGTAGTCAATGCCTAATCGATCTGTTCAGGAGGGAAGGATGAGTTGGTCTTAAACCAGAGAACAGAGTGACTGATTCAGCTCAAAATGCACATGGAATTACCCTGATATGAATGAAGACATATTTCAGGGCAACTAAATCCACTTTCACGTGATCTGGTCCAGAGAGACATATTGTACTTTTATTGCAGACAGCGTAAATCAGTTTAATGTCATCTGTTTTTTTTTTAATTTCTGCTCATAACAGGAGACTCTTCAGGGCGCTAACTGCTTATTGTCAAGCTCACATGGATTATCTGACGATGTCGAGAAAATGAGGCATTTATTACACACCCAGTTTCAGTGGGTTGTTATCACGGGGAAACAAGAGGTGGATTTAATAAAATAATGAGAAAAAATTATTTACAACAGAAAATGAGCTTCTGCAATAATCTGGAATAACAATAAAAAATTTAGTAAAAAAAAATCTAAACGAATAATGAAGAAGTATTTAAGTGCTTATTTAGAGCAGCTTTTATTCAACAAAAAAAACTCTAAAAAAAACATTTTATAGATAAATGTATCATCATTAGTGTTTTTTATTATCTATTTATGTCATATCTAATTATTATTAATTATTAATAGGCTTTAATGTTTTGCTTTTATTGATTTTGGACACAAAAAAGAGCTTACTTACAGAATTTAACGTTTCCCAGATATGACGTCAATATAAAAGAGAGAAAAACGGATTTAGAGTGAAATATATCCCAAACCGTAACACATATGACACCACATACGTCACCTCCTTCTCAGCTAAAGCTGAGATAGCCACCAGGACCACGAGACCGAGAATGCGCTGCATTGAACCGCTGTCTGCAACAACCCAAAATAATTCTCACATCTCTTTGTCTGCAACATTATTTATCAAAAACAGAGTTTATAACAGGGTAGGTGAGAAATAGTGAATGATACTTACACCTAGCACCAGTCTGCAGACTGTAACACAGAGTGAGCAGCAACACATGACATTATAAAGCATCAGCTGTGTCGGAAATGGTCCATTTAAGGGTATTTGGGGCAACTGGATATAAAAAGACATAGAGTAAACTTTAGTCTCTAAGAAGATTAGCTCACCTTGATGCCATACTATATGTTCCCATGACAAGGGTTGAGCTTATTCAGAGCAAATTCAGGTATTGATCCATGGAACCATTCTGTCTACAAACTCACTTTATCCTGTTCAGGGTCACAAAGCAGCTGCAGTACATCCCAGCTTTCACAGGCTCATGTTTCATCTCTTTTCACTTTTCAGCCAGCAGACTGTTCGATTGTAAGGATACGCAATTATAACGCAACCAGTTCTCTGTATGAATGAGTGATCAGAGTTCACACACATTGCTGAAATGAAATAAAACCTTTGTTTGACTTAAGCAGTTTTCAGAGTTCCCAGCTTTTACTGTGTCTAAATGCTGCGATGTGTTCCTGGAAAGCAACTCACAGCCAACATTAACCCGGCTCTTGTAGAAAAAGCTGCAGATATGCAAAGATGAAAGGAAACAATGACTGGTAAGATAAACTTATCGCTGGCTGTTATTGAGCTGAGATTTTAGCTCAATTTCATTTAGTTAAAAACCTTTTTTTAATGATTCCCACTAAACCTGTCTTCAACTGGACTAAGTCACTGGACTCTTACATCACATGCTTCCTCTGGAAAAACTAAGCACCAACTTTCAAAAGAAATGAAGCAGTGCTGGTTCAGACCTGCCTAATTTTATCTCTATTTAATCCCAATTTATCTCTGACTGACGTAAACCTGCCATGTAGATGAACCAAGGCATAATATAAAACAATGTGAGGATATGATTGTCTCTGATTGTATTAGCTCAGCAATCAAGTAGCATAAATGTATAAAAAGCATCCACTTCAGTCTTTGCTTGTCTGTTTCTAGCTATTGCCCATCAGGAACAACCTTGTTTTCCTGCCAAATATAAAAACTTAACACTGTTTGAAAACCTTCAAAATGACTAAAAAGAAACATTTCTAACTGGTTTAATGCAAAGTTCTTCAAAGAACCCTTAAAACAGGACAAAAGATGTTCAAGATGGATCAAACAGCATCAAACACATTGCACTAAGGACATCCATGATCCTTGTTTGCCTGCTTTGTGGTCCTGTACACTAGTTCAGAGGTCGTGGCTTTAATTATGCAAGGAACTTGGTTTGACTGTAATATTCCTTCACCCTCCACTCTGTGTCGCTTGGTGGTCTGCATGCATCAGTGTAGAAAATAACCCAAGACACATAGTCCTCATTGCCTGATGCATCGCAAAGAAAATGATTTTCATGAACTGGAAGAGGTTAAAACACATTCCTCTCACCACAAACGACTTTTATTCTGTACTTCTGCATCCTGTTGCCCAGCCTTCTGGTCGCTCTATGTCATGGAAGACAACTGTGCCCTTAAATGTAGTTTCAAACCCAGCAAGCGAGATGCACCTTCATGCTGGTAATTCACTTATTACTGCTTATTATTACCCTTCACACAGCTGCACGTTGCTTCAGTACTCTTTGTGGCTTATGGGTTGTGTCTTTTCTGATGTCTTGTAAACTCTAGGAGTCCTTGGACCTGACTGGTCCTCCTGGACAGGGCCAGATGTCAAAGCTGCTGTCTCAGCAGGACCCCGGGATTGTAGAAACTCATTTCTTTATGATGACTAGAAGTTGACCGTATCTTAGAGCGAGTGCAGCCCTAAACATTCTATGTACTTTTGACTCCTGGGACTGGTTGTCACTCACCTGAACGTCCTGTTAAGAAGATAAAATCTGTCTCAACCTGCTCCTCATTAAGGGCAGCATTTTCAGTGTTGTCATTTCAAGTCTTTAGTTGAGTGATGGGCTCAGTTTTAATATCTTCAGTAATAAATTACCCTGGATCCTGTCTTCAAAAACCCTTATTCTTCATGTACAATATCATTCCACAGAGTTTCATCTGCAGATGGAGTCTGCAAGAGCTCCATTTTCAGTGTTGTGAGCGGGAATATTTTGCTGTGTGAAGGTCTTTTTTACAGTCACTTAAATTAAATATAAATATACACTAGATCATGTCTTCAAATTGCCCAATTAATTTAAGCATACATTTGCAGGGGTTTAAATGAATTTATTCTAAAAAAAAAGGGAAAATCAATTATTTACAACAATATTAGGTGATGATAGAGGATATTAACTGATCAGGGGGTTTTGAGAAGGTGACCAGAAAAAATCTACAGCTCCTAATAGATTCATAAGTACAAATATATCAAGTTATTCTTGTGATTAAGTTGTGGTTTATTTTTCCCTTCAGCAGATATGCTGAGACTTCTGATACTTATTGTCCCCCCTTTCCTGTCCTCTGCACACCCTGCCCAGTGGTCTTCCTGGTTGTGGTGCTGCTGGAACGTTTCCTTCCTGTTAAAAAGGAGTTCTGTCTCTACTGATAGAGGATTGAGTTAAATAAAAGATTCATGGATTTTCTTTGCAAGGTAATTATTTACACACGCCCTAAACTGCACTAACGAGGATCATATAATACATCTTCCTCCAATTTTTTACTGATAAACTATTAATCAAAAGCTTAAATTTAATTTCTACAAACAAATTATTCAAACAGTTTCCTCATATGCATACAATTTACCCCACAGAAGGATCAGGAAGAGGTGGTGGATGGTGATGCTTGTTCATGTAAATATAGAATCTGAGATCCAAAGAAAAACCTGAGCTACACAGAAGATTCACAGTTTTAAAGTAGTGATTGATGTCTATGGGGTAAATTTCAGGAAAGAAGGAGAATAAATCATTTGTGTAATGTATCCATGAATGAATTCATGAAAAAAAGCTCACTAGTAAAACTCTCGTATAGCAATATGATTTAAATTTGTTATATATGAACACTGCATAAACTTCAACATAAAATGTTATTCAGCGGCGAAATATTAGCAAACTGGAATTAATTACACACAGAGCACTGGTGCCTTGATTATTCATTTATTCTCAGTATGATAGTTTTAAGTGAGAAAAGCACTTGGGACTTGTCTGAAAGGCCGGTGTTATCACGTCCGGAGTGTCGTCACCTGCAGGGAGAAAAGGAAATGTGATTAAAACAAAAGACGTTAGTTACATTTCATCAATTGCATCTATAGTTTGCCAGTCAGTTTCCCCTTTGCATGTGAGGCAGCATTGCTAGTTTCATTTTATACAGAATGACTATCAAAACAGTTGATTCTAATTTGCTGATATTTCATCAGAACTCTTCCTGGTGGCCATAATCAGTAGCTAAAGTAAAGGAAGTAAGGTGTCATGGCTAATTGCATCTTTTATCATTTACAAAATACTTTTAAAAATCAAATAAATTTTTCCTGCGTTTCTAAACCTAATCATAGCCGTTCTGTAGAATTCTTGAGATGTAAAGATATTTTTTTATTTTCAACATAAACACTTACAATGGTTTGTTTTACATACCTGATATGCATCTGTTGTGTTTCCCTAATTCTTATCCCTGCATTGGTACAGTCTGTTAAGTCGGTCGATGTCATTCTTACTCATCTGAGTAGCCGTGCCAAATGCAACATTTGGGTTGGGAATGGGCTCCATGGTGGGTTTGTTGTTTGCAGAGAAAGCATACCTGAAATTATGGAGGATTCATAATCATAATAAATAACTGTTCTTACCAGATGCTTAGCCTTGGTTAGCATTTAGAAATGCACAGAACGCTTTAAATCTGGGTTATTTTTTAAGCATTTAAAAGGTAACAAGTAGTGTTGTCAAACCTGTGGTATTGCATAACTGAGTTATAGTCATAGGGGGTGTTCATGTTCAGAGTGTCGAGCTTGTCGAAGGCATATGCCAAACCTGAGGATGAGAAAACACAACAGTGATAAAAAAAGAACAAAAATAGTCATCTTACAAGGTTTTATTAGGATGTGATAAAGTCTGAACGTTGTGCTGATCAGTGGTTACTGCATGGTGAGCAAGCAGTTTATCTCAATGCTTTGTTTCTGAACAATCAGCTTGATTACAAATGGGTCATCTTGCTATGTTCACAGGGTTTAGGGTTTATTTCAGTGGAACACCATGAGACGAGCAGATGAACGGCCTCATCACTAACCAGACTGGATGTTTTCCCACAGGACACGGATGTGCTGGTCCCTGTCAGAGCGACACTGCTCATGGTTGAAGCCGAGGGCGTGCAGCAGCTCGTGCTGGACTGTATTGTGGTAAATGCAACCCTGGCGGTCCAAAGACAATGTCTGGCTATAACCCCGGCGACCAACATAGGAGTAGCACCTGTGCACAAACATAAACAGACATGCAATCCCCATAAAGTCCTGATCAGAAAATACACTGAGTTTGTTTGTTCCTTTGTGAGTTTTTAAAGTAAATAAAAATGTGTATGAACGAGGAATTAAAACAATGCACAACTATAAACCAGTTTAACTACTTTGCAGAGGGATTGTTATATAATGAAGATACTGCAGGTAAAAATTAGTATGTATATAGCATGTAGCATATATATGTAGTGTAGCCTATGTGGTAAATGATTGTTTTCTGAATGTGGTTATGATTAAAGCATTACTTTTCTCCTATTCTCTTATTAAAAAGTAAAATACTTTACATAAATAGCACAAAGTATCAAAAGGTTCAGAGAGGGCTAATGCTAATCAGCTAAGCTAAGGTTATTTCATACTTGTTTCAATGGGAACCAAGTTTGGATTTAGAAATACTCGGTTTTCAAATCATGATATGATAGCCTACTCTATTAATAAATATTGTTGCTATATTTGTTTTAGTCATAAGCTAACAGAGGACTGGCTAAGTTTATTTTATGCAAATATTTTTAAAAAGCTGTTTTACAAACATGATTTATATGCACAACAACAACAACAATATTGTTGATAAAAAAAGCTTTTGTTCAAACATACATATTATTCAAAATCAGCTTTAAAGAGACATTAAATGAGTGTGAAAAATATAAACTGTACACTGCCTGGTTTTAATTACAGTTAATGTGTAAAGATCTAATCTTGCATCTGTTAAATGAAAATTGTATAATCTGTGTTGTTATTATTGCATCTCTTTGTCATGCTTGTAACATTTTCATTATAGATTATAACAAACAAAATAACATTAAAAATTGACTTATTATGGTAATAAACAAACTACTGCAAATAAACATATACTGTAAATAAGCTTGTTGCTAGATTTAAAAAGCAAAACAGGTGAGTTCAGATCACACTCACCCATTGTGGGACTGGATGTTCAGATAGTCTCTTTGGCCTGTGTGCTTGATAAAGCGAATACAGGAAACTTCAGAGAATGAGTCCAGGCCACGCTGAATGATGGAGAGCTCGCGAGAAGCTGCAGAAACATGCAGAGAAATATGTATATAATGTCCCCTAATGTGATAAAATAATGTAATTTCCACAGGTTCTTAGTGTATTTTATAACAGTTAAAAATATAAAGCCCTTGCATATAAGTAAATAATTTCAGGGAAATCTTTTTTGATGACACAAGCAAAGCTGCTGGACTGATGATGACCCCTGCTACCACCTTATCTGGACATTAATATTATTTTCTGAGTAAATGCTTACTTTTTATAATAAAAAAAAACATAATTTATGTTTATACACATTCAATGCAATACTCCTCACAAAATGTGTTTCTTAATTCTCTTGAATATTATTATTATAATTGACTTCTGTAAAAAAAGTTATAAGATAATACTTAAATATGTAAAAGCAACAGTTATTCTGCATGTTACTTCTTTGGATCAGAGGCTAATTTGGGATTAAGTTTTAACCGTGTATGATTGTTATTGTGTTCCAGCTGTGATGAACAGCTGGTGAGCGTACATGTTTACATATTAAGTAACTACTATGTTTTCACATCACACTAAAACTTTAGATGAAAAGCTCTGAATCCATCAGTTACTTACTGTAATGGTTGGCGATGACGTACGGCACATAGACCCTTCCATCAGCCGATGTGGGCCACATGCAATCGCGGGATGTGCACTGATCAGCGTTTCTCTCATTTTCATTGTCATACGCAATATCATCCATGACAAGCGGTTCATCCTTCGTATGCACTGTTAAAGAACATTATTCCATCTGTGATGTTAGCATACTCATAAATAACAAACAAGCTTTTATTACATTTTATTTTACCTCCTTAAATTTATTGTAAATGACAAAGTGACAACAACGGAGCAGAAAATTTATCTGACAGAAAAACAGCAAAATGATGTTTAGGTGAAGCTTCTGTCTCATAGTATTTACTGATAACAGCAGCAAAACAACTGCTCTGGTGGAAGTCTTATTGTATCAGATGCTCGTTTATTTCCTTCTCAATTCTCTCTGCATGTTTTAGAGGCAACCCTTCTTTAACACATTTGCATTCAATAAATAGCTCGTTAGCAAGCTGCAAAAAATGTCATGGGCAGGTTAATGGATTTGAGTCAGGTGTGCTGGGTAGAAACAAGCGTAAGACATGCAGGGCAGGGAGGCCTGAGCACTGGAAATGAGGAACACTGATCTAAAACAAGTAGAACATTTTAATCCTAAACTGGCCTCCTCTATTTGCCTTGAATGGCTCTTGGATTAGAATGTACTGAGATAAAATTTTGCTGTGCTGGGACGCTGGCTCGGATACATAAAAGTATCTTTATTTATTCATTATTGCCACCAGACCGTGAATCCAAGAATGAAAGGATGAAAAGTGAAGCGCAGATCCCAAACTGACGCATTGACAGAGAGGGATGAACATCGGTCTTCTTGGTGCCAGAATGGAGCCATCATTCTGTGCGCTCGCTCTGGAGGCCAGTCCAGAGGTCGTGTCAGAGGACTGTTGCTCAGTGATATGTACTGTATGTTATTTGTTGTTCAGTTTTGATCAAGCTTAATTTGTTCCCTCTCTGAGATGATGGTAGGTCAGTCATAATCTTTAACGTCTATCACAATTAGTTTTATCAGATTCAGAAATCTTTTTTCAGTTCTTTAAATATTATTCATTCATTTAATTTGTGTTTAATTCCTCCTTTTCTTTGCCACAGAATTTTTTATTGACCATCATATTTACACATTCATGTTTGTTTTGTTCATTTACATTAGTATTATTTTCCTTTTTATTCTAGAATTTATATCTTCGTCCATGTAAAGACTTTAGATTAGATAAATAGACTGCAGCTGCCCGCAACCCTGAATCGGATAAAGTGGTATGAAGGATGTAAAGATATTTATTTACCGGGTCATTGTCTGTCTGATTTCCATGACTCATAATTTAAGTAAATTTAGGCTGGAACTTAAGTAGCATTTGAGCATAATTAATTAAAATGAATCATCATTTATTCCCTTTTAGCCTATAGCTTAACACCAATAAGTTGCGATCCTCCCGATGTAAATATGATTAATTATTGATATTTTATATTCATATTTATGGTGCTGATCACTACAGAAGAATGCGAGTAGTGAGTAGAGAGTAAACAGAGTGAACCGTGTGAGATGTGGGTTGGTTGACCAGATGGCTGCATCAAGCTGTTGCAATGATCTGCCTGTGCCTTTCTCTACGAAAACAGACTTTAACTCTAAATGCAAAGTGTCTTACCAACATCCTTGTTGGCCTTCCACAGGAGCTCAGACACAGAAAGTTCCTGAATAAAAAACAAAAAAATCATGCATTATTAGAAATGACAAATTAGATCTGTTGCATAAAAAAAAACTTGATTTCATCCCGTTAGAAAAGGTTTGGTGAAACTGTGCAGTATGACACGTACTACATTTCTGTAAAAGGATTTCAATCACACATAGTTAGCAAAACATTACATCAAGGAAACTGAATGGATCAGGATTTTTTTTGTTCACCAAGGATGAAAAATGTTTAACCAACATCATCTTGCAGACTTTTAACACACATCTCACCTTCTCCTCAGCCCAGCAGCAGGTGGAAAGCACCAGAAGAACGGCGAGCTTCATGAACGCCATGTTACCAGCTGCACAGTAATCTGCTATTACCTGAATCCTGCTGAAACTGCTCTTTAGACACCACGTTATATCTACTCAGCTGGGAAAGACATGGCTTTGCTGTGTGATAGGAACCAAATTGTCCTTGAAAACATGTTGTCTCTTCTCACCTTAACTTTGGTAAATACAATCTGGTTCCAGTAATAAATGTTTTTCATTGAACTGTGAGACCATTGTCCCTGAGGACACCTGGTTCCTCTGTTTGCAATTAGACTATTAAATACATCCCCTAATTTATTGCTTGTGTATCTATCCAGCGAGAAAAGTTAAACAGACATTAATATAAATATCTATAGATATTCTCTTTTTTTCTTACAATTACTATAAACTCAGTTTAACAAAAGAACAACATGGTAAAGCAAACAAACAAAAAGGAAAAACTAAGTGCCATTATGGAGCTTTTCATGTCTTCTGTGTCCTTTATCAGCTGAATTTAGTCTGTTTTAAACATAGATTTTAAGACAACGGTGGACCAATTGTGTCTAAGCAGACATGAAGATTCAAACTTGTAATTCCAGGTTAACTAAAGGTGATAAATGATCTCGATATAAAAATAACCTGAACGCATCACAGCATATACAAATATAAGCAATGAGTAAATCAACTGTGATTAAACAGAATATCAACACATGAACATTGTGTTACACATTAATGTTACCATTGATAAAACATAATTTATAATATATAAAATATTATATATATATATATATATATATATATATATATATACATAATGTTTGCTTTTTTATATATTCATTTGTTTTATTTGATACATTTATTTTACAGACAAAGACTTTGACAGACATTTGGACCGATATCCGGTGCTCATGCTTTTCTCATGCTGCAGTGTAATGAGCAGCGTGAACTGCTTTGAGCCGCGCTCACGTCCCTGGTCACCAATGTCTCTCCTCTCTCATATCAGGAACATGATACAATCAGTGAGCCACAAAATCACGTACCAACAACGTAACATTCTTCAATATGGTGCCAGCTTCAAATTATTCTCCTGTAATATCTGCAGAAGACGCTAATGCAATCATAATAATAAATAAAATATATAATGATTATATTGATATCTTTATCTATTTATATTATTAGTAACGAGGAGTTAAGGTACTTTAAAAAATGTGCAGCAGTGTTGGTGATCCCTGTGGTTTTAAAAGGGTTAGAATTTCACCATAATTATGGTCCTTAAACAAGTATTTTTGGACAGTTAAACTCACTTTAAGCTCATTTAATCATTTCTATAGAGAGAATGAGACATTCATTTTTAGCAGAAAATGTATCATTTCATGGAACGCCAAGTAAAAATAAAACAGGGATGATAGATGTGCAGGGACCACTGTGGAAGTTTTGTCTCTGATGCATCAGATGTCCTCAGCCAGCAGATGGAGCTCTTTGACGTGTCAAATGTTTTTAACACAGTGGGCTAATTCTAGGCATCTGTGTCACATCTGCTCAATGTTTCACGAGGCCTCATTTCACCATCCATGGCCCAGAGTGGCTAAAAGATGTCAGCAGGCAGAGGTCCTTAACATAACTATTTTTTATCATTCAATGGCGCGAAAATCTCATGATGAAAATCTCATGTTCAACATGATTGAACCTTACTCAAATACAAAATTCAAAGAAAAACAAGTCCAGAATAGTTTGTGTCTATTGACCACCGAACAAAACTAACATGTAACTAACAGACCGCTCTAACAAGGATGTAACTGATACACAGTGAAAATGGTGGCACCTTAACCACACATGGGCTGTCTATGAAATAATGATGTGAACATGTTTTTATTGTGACTGTCTGACCCCATTTCCAACTATTTTAATATCAACTTTAATATTAAGCTACTTTAAGTTTTAAAGAAATATTCATTTTTTACCTGCTTGTCACAATCATTGTTAAGAAGTTATGATAAATTAAAGAAAAAAATTTAATTACAAAATATTTTCCCACCTGAGACTCAGATTTGTGTCTTTCACCGCAACATGGTTAAATAACATTACTGCACTGAAAATAACCTTTCTTAAAGTTGATGCTTTGATAAGCATCAACTTTACAAACATGTTTCCTTTATATACATACATTTAATGAATGAAATGATTATTATTTTGTTATACATGTCTTGTCCAGCATCAAAGCACTCAAAACAATGGTCTGGCTGCTGTATTGGGCTTTTTCAAGAAGATCTTCAAGTATATATGTATATACAGAGATCCTCTTGATAATCAGAATTATTTATTTATTTTCATTTTAAATGAATACTTTTTGCTGGACCTGACTGGAAAAGACAGCTAAAGGAAAAGGGAAAGTAAACATAACCCAAACAGAAGAAAGACAGACACCACAAAAGGAGAAACTGTAATCCAACCAGATACCATTCCATCTGCTACACCTGTATATAAAACAAAGTATATCTCATGGGATCCTGCAGAGTCAGAGATCAACAAGAGCGCCAGAAGTGAACAAGTGTCATCATATCTGAATAAACAAGGGAGTACAAAAAGCAAAAACACACATGCTGACCGGCATAATGAAACACACCAAAAGAGAAAACTAATTCAGACTGATGATAAATTCTAATTAATTAAATTAAATCCAAAACATTTAAATATATTTTATCAGAAAATTCTGCTCTGTACTTTTAAAAACAAACATCTTCCCACAGCTTTTTGTTCTGTTAGACTTCTTTCACAAGAAGGCCATAAGGGTGGATGGCCCGTTCCACCATCTTCCGCTCCTCTTCATCTGATGAACAATGCGGGATGGGAACTAGCCAGTATTTCTGGTAGTTATACTTCTGTCTGTACGTGGGGTTGATCCGATTCTGCAGAATTACTTTGTACTTCTTTCCATTCTTGTTTGAGATGAATGTTTTGGCATATTCCATAGCTTCACGGATGTATGGAGTAGAGTAAATCCCTCTGCCAAATACCTGGCCTGGACCTGGCTGTAACACAGAAGAAGAAGAAAGAGTTTATTTTTTACTTTGGTCTGAGTAATACTCTGACTGGGGTTCTTCCATTACACAGCACTTCTACACCCATAGAAACAATAACATTTCCAAGCCATAGTGTCATTTTAATGAAAGATGAGACAAAGCACATGATGTATTATGCAAACATTATGTAACAAAGAATCCTGTCAAACCATTACAAGTTAAAATCCACCTAAAATGTATTCAAATTGAGTTTATAATCAAATTATCAGGTAGTCTGAAATCTTACCAGATGGCAAACATGGATAAACACTTGTTATGGATGTTAATGCATTTACAAATACATTTGTCACTTTATGATGTGGTGATAGATTTTCTCCCGGTGTCGGCAGTCTATGTAAATGGTCCAACAATTACCGGTTTCTTTGGGTTGTATATAAAAAGCAGTGGCTGCACACAGCTTTATTCTAAACACTCCTGTGTGCATCCTCCCACTGCAGACTTCTGGTGCCATGTAAATAAATCTCTTATAGCCTTTTCTAAAGTGTATTAATTGCTGATCAGGCCAGACGGACACAGTGGGTGTGTCAAATGGTACAGGACAGGAGAGGAGCATCAAGCTTCCCTATTTGTTGATATAGATGATGGGGAAGAGGTCTGAGCGGTAAGGGGTTGCTGGTCTATTGTTTTGCTCAATATTCTGTGTGACTGACATGATGATACATGCATTATAGGGTGTGAAGGTTCACAGGCTAATTGATAGCAAACCAGTTCGGGGGCTTTTGAGGTGGGCTGCTGGAACCCGCTGCTGTTTTTCCCTTGGTTTTTGCTCCAGATGTGATCTGTTGGGAGGAAATGCACTGTGGACCATTTTGAGAGAAATTAGCAGACTGGCACGTATCGGGAACGCCTCAGTGCTGTGATATCGGATGTGACGCTGTTGTGACACCTATTTTATCTTAGCTCATTTACTTCTGTGGTTGTTGACCTGTTTTACACACAGCGGAGCATTTTTAAACAGCAACAATTGTGATGATCAAGTAGTTCTACTTTTGACCACCAGGAGTCAGTATTTGTTATGGTTGTGTTGCATGTTATAAAATAATAGAAGAGATTATGGTTAAGACAGAGGTTATATATCGTGTATACGAAGAGGTACAATAAAGCTAGTTCCCAAAGAAAACGGCTGGAGATTTATGTCAAGAAAAACATCAACAAAACAACAATGTCATTTTAATTATTTTTATCATTGATAGAACCTAATTTTTTTTATAGCTGCACATTGTACACCTTATTGATTAGCTGTGTGAAAAAACAACGTGACAATAAATGAAGAAGATCATGCTTTAAAATGTTTTTTTTCTGTAAAGCTATAGCATAGTTGATCAAACGGGTCTTTAAAAAGCAGCATTAACATTTGATTTTTAAAAAAATATTTCATTACTTTTTAAAATTTTCCCTTAAAAACTGTCTTCATCCCTGTGATGGTTTGTGTGTGTGTGTGTGTGTGTGT